>JAJIYU010002685.1:0-29191 GCA_030144865.1 Tinospora cordifolia | reverse complement strand
TTGCAATTATGTATGTCTTTAGATGTCTTCATCCTTCGTTGCTTCCTTTCCTAATTGTCTTTTGTCTTTAAGTGTTTACTTTGTTTACAATCATGATGCTCATTTTAGTTTCTGGTTTGACATAAGTTGCATTGTATAACACCCTGCCTTCCGATTATTCATACACCATGGCTAAATTATGAAAATACCTTGGAGTGCCAACTAAAAACACATTTTATTTTATAAAATAGGGATATATAGGGAGATAAGATGTACCAACCCGACTCCTAAACCCATTCACATTCGTTATAGGCAACATATTTGTCTTGCAACTTAAGAAGTAATTATATTCATATGCAATCACTCTTATTTTTTTTTCAAAAAATGAGATATTACTATTTCTCGCATGAAATATTCTCACTTCTTGGTTGAACCAGAGTATATCCCAAAGTACAAAAAGTGCATAAATAAATTAGCTTAAAAATAGATTAATAATAACATTGGGATTATATAATAACTAAAAAAGGCTTTGATTTAATATTGAAATTGAAAACAAATTTATGGGCCTCATGACTGAGTTTCAACAACTAATATCTGGCTTAGTAGTTGACCTTCAACTAATAAATAAAACTAAATATGGTGGGTTACATACCCTACAATTGAAAAATAGAAAATAAAGTTTATTTTCTACAACGTCCTCTACTGAGAGGTATACTACTATTGATAACTATTCACATTACTTCTCAACACAAGTATCTTCATTGGTTACCTGAAAAAGAGTGAGTGGGATGAGCTCGATAGCCTAATGAATCATACACAATACATTTCAAATATTATTAAAGTCAAAATACAAAACATGCAAACACTTATCAAGCATTATGTGATTTAACAGTTCAATTGTTTTGAGTTAATGTTAAGACCAAAAGGAACTTCCTCAATATTCTCCATTAGGCCCAGAATATCAAAAGTAACGCTCACAGACCAATTACCTATTCATAACCTTATCTTAGGAGTGAAGTCTCAACTCGACCATCAGTCTCATCTTACTACTGCATAGTAACATTAAGACCTGTCTTAAGTTGGAAACACCCACAAGGACACTAAACCACTGTCACAAATTCAACATTACTGCGTTGGTATGCAGCTAAATCTCTTAATCATCTTTATTCAATGACTACTAACATACTCACAATATCATTATTCTAGATATAAATAAACAACACATTTCAATAAGTTTCACAAGGCTAATATAGAATTTCTTCTAAACAATATTTGATATTCATAAATCACACAGCGTTGTTAACACTATAAAAGACAAGTAATCATCCACACAATTGTCAAACATATCCCTAGCATGTTTGTAAACATTCAGTAAAAGTAAACAATCAATCATGTTTTATATTTAAAACTAAAATAATACTAAAGAGTATGGGTATTCATCCCCACCTTTGACAGTTAAATCCTTCTTGTCCTTACACCGTTAATCCGAGCCTTCTTAAACCTCCAACCTTCTTTTTTCAATTCATGAAGAGAACAAAGAGACTCATTTTCTCTTGAGCTTAAAGAGAACTAAGAGGAAAATGAAGAAGAGATGAATGAGATTGGATGGTTTGAGAAGAAGAGAATAATGGTATTTATAGCCATTCTGCCCACATGCATTATGTAGGTTTGCTTAGTTCATGTGACTTGTTTACCCACTTGCTTCATGTGACTTGCTTGGATGAAATTACTATTTTATCCCTGGGTGGTAAAATGACTATTTTACCCCCTTGGGGTGGTGAAATTACTATTTACGTTTTGTATTTAATAAACTCATTTATTAATTTGTATAGGTGAAATGATCGTTTTACGCCCTTAGGTGATGAAATTACTATTTACCCAGTGTATTAAATGAACTAATTTATTTATTTGTATACTCTTATTATGTATGTGTGTGTGTGTGTATATTTAAAAAAATTAAATAATTTTTTAAGGTATTACAATCGACCTCCGTTAAAATAAATTTCACCCTCGAAATTTATACTTACTCATTTCAATGTTGTCTAGTCAGGTATTTTTAGTGAAGAGGTCTAGGTATTTGTTCTTCATCTCGCTTTCCAACTCTCAAGTTGTTTTTTCCACTCTATGATGCTTCAAGAGATTGACTAAGGGAATGTCTTTCGTTCTCAAGCTTTATACCTTGCAGTCAAGGATCTGAAGTGTCAATTCTTCATATGTGGCATTATCTTGGATGTCCACCTCCTCCCAATAGAGTATGTGAGAGGGGTCGGGTTCATACTTCCTCAGCATTAACACATGGATGAACTGATGACATTCTGTTTGGCATATCTAACTCATAGGCGCATTCCCCAATTCTTTTAAGTATCTCAAATAGACTGATAAATCTGGTGATTACTTTCCTTTGTATGCGAACCTCTTGATTCTTTTCTAAGGGTTTATCCTCAAGAACACTCTATCACCTGCCTAAAACTCAAGGGGTCTTCTCCTTTGATCGATATAACACTTTTGTCTACTTTGTGCTATAGTCAATCTTTTTTGTATCTGTTTTACTTGATTGTTCATCTACTCCACTAGATTGGGCCCATTAAGCAGGTGGTCCTTAAGTTCAGCCCAATAGGTTGATGATCTATAGGGCCTCCCATAGAGAGCTTTATATGGAGTCATTTTTATACTTGCTTGATAACTATTGTTATAGACAAACTCTGCCATGTGTAAATACTTGCTCCAGTTTCCCTTGAAGTCAAGGAAGTAAGACCTCAACATGTCTTTTACGGTCTAAATGACTCTCTCAGATTGACCATCAGTTTGAGGATGGAAAGTTGTACTCATGGTGAGTCTGATGTCCAACTCCTTCTATAACTCTACCAAAAATATGATGTGAACCAAGAGTCTCTATCTAACACTATAGTTTTTGGCATGCCATGAAGTCATACTTTCTCAGATTGACCATCAGTTTGAGGATGGAAAGTTGTACTTATGGTGAGTCTGATGTCCAACTCCTTCTATAATTCTACCATAAATATGATGTGAACCAAGAGTCTCTGTCTAAAACTATAGTTTTTGGCATGCCATGAAGTCATACTATCTCCTTCACATAGAGTTCTCCTAGCTTACTGACTTAGTCTGTGTATCTAATGGGTAAGAAATGTACCACCTTAGTGAAACAATCCACAATGACCCATATAATATCTTCTCCTTTTTTGTTCCAATGTAATCTAGTGATTATCCCACTTCTATTTAGGGTTTGAGAGTGGTTGTAACATTTTGGTGGGTTTTCTATGTTCAACCTTTACTTGCTGACAGCAATAGGTCTTTCTGAGGTTTTGATACATCTTGTTTCTGCCTAAATGCATCATGTATTTAGTTTGATGGGTTTCATCCAATATGATCTTTATGATTTGTCCATCTTAAGGAACGCATATTTTATCTCCAAGTTTCAACACGCCTTCAGTGTCAATTCTAAAATTTGTATGTTTGTCTTGTTTGACTCCTTCGATTAGAGTCATGATCCATTTATCTTGCCTTTGTTCTTCTTAGAGTTTTGCATGAGGTCCAGTTGGCAAGTCATGTTGTAAAGTTATACTTGTTTCTCATCTAAAGTGACTCCCAGGTTGAAATCCTCGATTAATTGGTACATTTGACCCTTTTCCTCATCTTGTTTGTTAAATCTCTTACTCAAAGCATCCACTACTACATTAGCTTTCCATGGATGATAATATAATTGAATATCATAATCTTTAAGAAATTACATCCATCTTCGTTGTCTAAGATTTAACTCCTTCTAGGTGTAGATGTACTTCAGATTCTTGTGATCTAAAAACAGATCGAATCTTTCAACATAAAGATAGTGTGTCCAAATTTTCAAGACAAATACAATGGCACTAATTCTAGGTCATGTGTTGGATAATTTTATTCATGAACCTTTGCGAGGCATATACAACAACCTTTCCTTCTTGCATCAATATTGCACCCAATCCGTTCCGCGGAGCATAAGTATATAGAACATATCCAATACTATGTGTAGAAATGACTAAGATGGGGGGTCGAAGTCAATCTCCTCTTCAATTCTTGGAATGATTGTTCACATTTCTCATCCCAATTGAATTACACTCCTTTTTAGTTAATTCTGTCATTGATTCAGCTAACTTTGAGAAATCTTGGATGAATCTCCTATAGTATCCAGCTAAGTCTAAGAAACTTCTGATTTCTGTCACAGTTTTAGGTTGCTTCAATTTTGTGACAGCTTCCACCTTATCGAGATCTATCGAGATGCCCTCTGTTGATACTTTATGGCCAAGGAATTTGACCATTTTGATCTAGAATTCACACTTACTGAACTTGGCATATAGTTGGTTTCTTTTGAGTATCTCAAGGAAAATCTTTAAGTATTGTACGTGTTCAGCCTCCAAATTGGAGTAAATTAGGATGTCATCTACGAATACTACTACAAATTAATTGAGGTATTATCTAAACACTCGGTTCATTAGATCTATAAATAGTTAAACCAAACGACATCATTATGTACTCAAAATGCATGTATCAAGTCCTAAAGGTTATCTTATGTATATCTGACTCTTAGATTCTCAACTGATGATATCTTGACCTAAGATCAATCTTAGAGAAATGAGTGGTTTCCCTCAATTGATCAAACAGGTCATCTATCCTTGGCAAGGGACACTTATTCTTTACTGTCGCCTAATTTAACTTTTGATAATCGATACACAACTTCATGGATTCATCTTTCTTTTTTACGAATAATACTAGAGCTCTTCATGGTAATTCACTAGGTCTAATGAAGCCATTCTCACAAAGTTCATCTAGCTGCGTCATTAGTTCAATTAATTCTACTAGGGCCATTCTATAGGAAGCAATGGCTATAGGATTAGTGCTTGGATGTAGCTCAATCTTGAACTCCACCTGTCGGTGTGGCAGTAATCTAGGTAGATTGTTTGGAAACACGTGCGCATTCTCGAACTACCGGTATCTCCTGAATCTCTTTTGATTCCCCAGTATCATTTTCTAGCAACTACTTGAAATCCTCACTCTATTTTAAATAATGCAACATGGCAGATGTAGGATTCCATGGTAACCTTCGCATTTCCCCATTGATTTTCACTATGATGGTAGGGTCAGTGTGACTCTCTGTCTCGGGCAATTGATCTGAACCTAGTGCTAAGTCAACCAACCCATGCCCAATATCACATCATATCCTTGGAAAGGTAGCACTCTAAGGTTGGAAATTATTAGTTTATCGTCAAATCTTAACTCACATGTGTAGTTTTTTTTGGCATCTATTGTAGTTTCTATCAGAGTGGTTACATACAATGGTTCTGGCAATGTAATAATCACTAATTGTAACCTTTTAGCGCAGTCTTCTGACACAAATGGCTTAGTAGCACCTGAATCAAAAAATATTTTTCATAGCAACATTAAATAATAGGAATGTACCTTCGATAGTTGGTGTTAGGTCCGCTTGTCCATCTTTTATAGCAAACACTTGTGCCTGATTCTGTTTGCCTTATTGCTGCTGTTGTGGCTGGGTTGCAACTATTGTGGTTGCAGGTGAACATGACCACCTTGATTTCTACCCTAACCATTGTCTTGCCTCTAGTTCTGCCTCTGTGGTCCTTAATTCTAACAGTCCTTTGCAATATGTCCTCTTTGGCCACAACTAAAGCTTGTTCCATCTCTTCGAACTATCTATTTGTCTACTCTAGCATTATTTTGATGCCTCTAACATTATTTGTCTACTCTTATTTTGCTTCTTCTAATTGCATTGGTGGCCACTACCATTGTTTTGTCTCTTATTCATGTTCCTTAACTTCTACTCAAAGTTGAGCTCTTACTCCATTAGCAATGTTTTCTCTATGATGTCCTTGTATGTCTTTAAGCTCATTGGTATTATCACCTTTCAGATCTCGATCTTGAGAACCCTAGGAAATCTATTGGCCTTCATCTTTTCTTTCCTGATTAGTTCAGGAGAAAACTTGGCCAATTCAATAAACTTGGTCTCATATTCCAATACAGTCATGTCTCTCTGAGTCAATCGGACGAACTCATACTACATTTGTCTCAATGTAGCCTCTGGGAATAATTTCTCATAAAATATCTCCTTGAACTCTTTCCTGTTCATTTGTTAGACATTAGAATTCAAATCTGCCTTTAGCATCCTTCTCCAACTCCTAGCTAGTCCCTTCAAGCACAACTCTACGAGGACCAAACACCCCTAACACATCTAGATGTTTCTCAAGCTCCTAGTAGTAGTGATCAACTATAATGTTGTCAAATGTGCCATCAAACTAGGATGGATGAAGTTTATGTAACTCCAACAACATTGTCTTTTGTTCCTTATCCTTAATGTCACCTGTCGAGAGATCTCGGCCACCATTTCTAGTGATAACATTGTTTCAACTGGAGCTGTTGTTGTCAGCAGTGCCCTCTTATCCTTTTGACCAGATGCATCAGTTTTTTCAACCCTTGTCGCATTTTCACGGGCCCTTGCCATTATTTACAAGTCAAAAATCAGTTATTATTTGATAAGGTATCATAACGGAGAATCGTATTCTCAATTCAATTCAATTTGGGTGTTTGCAAAACTCATCTTTCCTTATCCTCGAGATACAAAATATTTTTCTAAACCTGTGATAATAGTTATCTTTCCTAGGTCATTCGTTACGTCAATTAGTTCATGTTTTCGTTTGTGCTATATCTCTATATTCATATTTTTAGGTTCTCGATTTGTTTAGTGACCTATTAGTTCATGCTTCTAAGTTCTATTTGAAGGCTTCAAGGCTCTCTAATGTTATTGGGTACAGGATTTGAGTTTAATATAGCAAGTAATATAAATATTCATGAAAATAAACATAGCATGCATGCGAATAGTCATTTAAACAATACAAGTTCACACCAGCATAGCAAAATTTCAAGTTTTCACCCATGCCACTAAATTTGAGCGTCTCATACCACCCTTACCCATCAACATAGGCTTTCACCCAGAGATCTCACTATACTTAAACAAGTTTGCAAATGTCTCAACGACTAAGGCCTCCCAAGCCCCACTATACTTGACCATTCCATACCAGCCAAGCATAGGAAAACAAGGTCTTCCAAAGTCACTGATCATTCACCAAACATGGCACGTCACTTTTCGAGTCCAAGATTCCTACATATCGTCGAATTCCTACGTGTTTCATGCCACATAGAAACAAATGATATAGGATCCTTTCGATCTCGTGTCATGACCAAACAAGTGTTTTGTTTTCACACATTTTTAATTTCTATTATATGTCCTAAAAGTTTTTATTTATGATCCATCATGCCGCCCTTGGCATCACCTTTTTTTTTTGCTAAGGCTTCTTTTTTAGACCTAGGGTCTTAATCATTTGGTTGAAAAGTTCTTCCATCAAACCAACAACCCCTATCCATTTTTTGATACCACTTTTAGTACCATCTTTGTATTGTAGTTCACTTTGCCTTTAACATTACCTCCGAGTTTTCTAATAGAAAATAAGTGTGTTCTTCCACTCTGACTACTTATATGAGCTGGTGGGACAACGTCCAATTGGGCAACAAGATTAAAGTCTGCTTCGCAACTAGCCTTCTAGAATGGGATAACCTACCTCCCTTTCAGTGTTTAGCTTTACTCGAGACAGGGCTTACCCACTATCAGCTCAACTCATAATCTTGATATCTAAACAAAAAATTTGAAAAAACATATCTCTTTTTTTTTTTGAAAAATAGTCTTTCAAAATGATTTTCAATTTCAAAATATGAGGTAGGGCATTTTAAGTTAACTCAAAGTAAAGGTCTTTCCTAATGAATCAACTCTTTCTAAATATGCCCAGTACATCTATTGACTGAGCTCTAATACCACCTTTGTACTACCCCGACTACCAAACCTATTTGCATTCATCATAGGAGACTTATTCGTCTTGCAGCTTGAGACGTAATTGCATTCGTATGCTATCACTCCTGCTTTCTCTTAGAGAATCGGGATATTATTATTTCTCGCATTAATCATTCTCACTTCTTGGTTGCACCAGGGCATATCCTAAAGTATAAAATGTGCATAAATAAATTGGCTTAGAAATAGATTAATAATAACATTAGGATCATATAATAGTTTAAAAAAACTCTAATTTAACATTGAAATTGAGAACAAACCTACGAGTCTCATAGTCGAGTTTCAACAACCAATATCTAGCTTAGTGGTCGACCTCTAACTGATAAACAAAACTAAATATAAAGGGTCACATGCCCTCCAACAGAAAAATAGAAAATGAAGTTTATTTCCTACAACATCCTCAACTGGAAGATATATTACTACTAGTAATTGTTTCCACATTACTTATCAGCACAAATATCTTCAATCGTTACCTGAAAAAGACTGAGTAGGGTGAGCTCAAGATTGTAGTGGATCATACACAATGCATCTCAAGTATTATTAGAGTCAAAATACAAAATGTACAAACACTATTCAAGCATTATATGATTCAACAGTACAATTGTTTTGAATTGACGTTAAGACCGAAAGTACCTTCCTTGATATCCCCCATTCGGCTCAGAATATCAAAAGTAATGCCCATAGACCAGTTACTTATTCATGACCTTATCTTAGGAGTGAAGTCTCAACTCAACTATTAATCTCATCTTACTACTGTCACATTAGCATTAAGACCTGCCTTAGGTTGGGAACACCCACAATGACACTAAACCACTGCCACCGTGTCAACATCATTATGATGGCACGTGGTTAAATCTCTTAATCATTTTTATTTAGTGACCACTAGCATACTTACAGTATCATTATTCTAAATATAAATAAAAAGTACATTTTAATAAGCTTCACAAAGCACACATAACATTTCTTCTAAACAGTATTTGATATTCATAAATCACACAACATGCTATCAACACTACAAAAAACAAACAGTCATCCACACAACTGTCAAACATATCCCTAACATGCTTCTAAACATTCAATAAAAGTAAACAACCAATCATGTTCATATTTAGAACTAAAATAATACTAAAAAATATGGGTATTTATCCCTACCTTTAACGCTTAAATCATTTTTGTCCTTACATCGTTATTCCAAGCCTTCTTAACCCTCCAACCTGTTTTCTTCATTTCAAGAAAAGAATAAAGAGACTTTTTTCTCTTAAACTAAAAGAAACCTAAGAGGAAAAATGAGGAAGAGAAGAATAAGATGGTTTGAGGGGAAGAGAATGGTAGTTTTTATAGCCATTTTGCCCAAATGTATCATGTGGGTTTGCTTGGTTCATGTGACTTGCTTGCCGGTTTAGACTTTCTCTTCACTCCAAAATATGGGGGCTTTGGTCATAATCTATAGATTAGGGTTGTAAGGCCTTATCATGAAGATCTAATGTATTGGATCACTATTGTTTGAATGCTTTTCAATCACAAGATTCAAGGCCTATAGAGGGACTTTAATTTAGCAAGTAGTAAGGTTCCAAAGGTGTTGGTTTAGGTTAATAACAAAGGTTTGGTTATGGTTTAAAGGTTCATGAAAATAGGTTCAAACTATCCACAAATGAGTAGCACACATGTTTGCATGTGTAATTTCCTACAAGTCGCCCTAGGCCCTTTTCTCGTGGTTTCTCTTTCTTAAGAGGGATGATCATTCTAGCTTCTCTCCATGATTCCCTACTAACTTTAGATGTATTTTAATTGAGAAATAGAAACTATACCTTCTTTAGTTCCTTGTCCCCTTGTATGCTTATGGAGCACCAATAATAAATATTTCAAGTTCCCTATGCATATAAACATAATTAGTGCCCTCACAACACTTAAAGCCATGTTTCTAGAAGAGAGATAAGGAAGAAAAACACTTTAAAATAGATTTAAAACACACCTAAGTTGTATTGATCCTTCATTCACACTTTTCCTCCAGAATACACTACTTAAACAAAGGGGAAGACCTTATCTAACTTGACCAAAATGGGTTTGGTACCTAAAAAAGTGTGGGTCAATCAAGTTAAAGGGAAAAAAAACCTAAAAAGTTTAGGTCTGGGTTGGGTCTATGTCATACCCGACCCTAGAGCCCCACCCCGACCCGACCCAACTTGTAGCTCTATTGTAGTTAGAGCCCATTATTCACCTTCTCACTAGGCCCATATTTCATGTCCAGAGGCTAATCTTGTAAAGAAACCTAAAGAGAAAAAGAGTTTGTTATTTCTCAATGACTCAGTTTCATTCCCTCATGCTCACAACCTCTTTTTTCTCTACTCCCCATTCCCATAGAAAGAAACCCTAAGTTCTTCTATCTTATCTCTCAAACCAACTGACCTCTCTTTTCTTTAAACTCCATTCTTTGCATTAAATATCCAATACTATTTCTTAACTTGATAACTTCTTTTTCCATGAAAAAAACAAAATAATAGTGTAAGAAGCTAAAGTATTGTGGAAGCATCATGGGGTTGAAGAAGCTACATGAGAACTAGAGAGTGAAATGAATGCCAAATACCCACACTTGTTTACTAGAAATTTATGATTTTGTACAAATTTCGAGGTCAACTATTTTTAAAAGGGTAGGTTGTAATACCCTATAATCTTGTACCGAATAAAATGAAACAATTCAAATTTTATTTGATTGAATTGGGACGAGAAATGAAAATGGGTCCAACTCAGGGATAAATTTAGCAAGCCCAAACCCCATTTAGTGAATCTTTTGACCTCAGAATGACCTGAAATGATAGGAGATGCCATGAACTAATCAACTAGACAACATACCCAAAAATCAACTCAATTGGCCAAAATTTGAGTTTCATTTGCTTAATACCCTTTAATGGAGTTAGGAAAGTAAATGAAATGAGGGTCATCCTAGCCAAATGATAGTTTGAAAATGTGCATCATTTTCTTATGAACACAAAAACATATATTAAAGTCCTTACTTCTTAATAAATAACAAGATGTGAATTTTTATTAAATTTATGTGGACCCATAAATTCATGGCCACCCTTAAACATGTGCAAACCACATGGGTGGAACACCATAATCATGTACACCCTCACGCCACCCAACCACAATGGAAGGTTTTCCTTATTTGAAATCATATAGAATGATCTCATGTGTCATGCAAATGATCAAGTATACCACATCCATAAGGAACCATGAAGAATGATCTCATGTACACCACACTTTGATCATGTACATGATGCCCTATTATGCAAATCGGTCCATGTGTGTGTGTGTGTGTGCACATGTGAGCAATCCTAATTAGAAGTCTCTAATGAACCATGCTCACACACAAAGAAGAAATTAAAAAAAATAAAAAATGGGAAAGTTTCCTAAATTAAAAGATACCCTAATATTAGCAACTAAGAGAGAACAATCATCATATCCTCAAGTATCAAACCCTAGCCATCACTTGTGCTTATGCAACCTAATTAGAAGTTTCTAAACCCTAGATGCTCTCTAATCTTGATGTCCAAGAAGATCCACATACTAATTTGTGTGCACAAACCTAGCAACAAGTGAACTGTAGACCCTAAAGAACACATACACCACGATACCAAAAATAAGATGTTTCCTACAATGCATGTGTGGTGCCCAAGCAAATGACTTAATTAGGAAACATGCCATGAGCACAAAATCAGACCTAGATGGGATGTCCTAAGTGATTTAGAAGTGATTCTAAAGCTGATTTGTGCTCATACACGTGAAGGAAACCAAATGAGGACCACATCTTGGAAATTAGAAACCATATCTTGCAAACTTCCAAACTGTGCATACTTTGGCTCGTGGAAAGTTGCTCAACTTGTGAGGAAACCCTAATCTAAGATGCCCAAACCATGGCCCCCCTTGCCTCTTGAAAATCTGTATAAACCCACCTTGTGCACACTTATTCTTTATCCCAAAGCAAAGTGTTGACACTTCCCTCTTAGCTTGTTCTATCCTTCTTCTTGGCAGCCCTTTTGTTCTTGAGTGATCTTGAAGTATTCTTGAGTCTTTGAGTGTTTTATTATGTGTTCTTGAGTTATCTTTGAAGTGTTAGAAGTGTTGAAGAATGGAACCTCTGCTAAAATTTTAAGAAAAAGCTTCATAAGCTGGATGAGATTTCTTACACTTCTACTTTACTAGTTAGAGTTTTTAGCATGTTCACGCATCTTTTATTTTCAGTTTAGCATGTTTATTTCCAGTTTTCAACATGTTTGACCATGATTTAAATTTAGATTATCATGTATGCATGTTTTAAGCATTCATGATACCATGCCATGCTAGTTTTCATGCTTAGGTTTGATTTGAATTATGAAGCATGTTATGTATTGTTTTCATGTTCTTTGAATATTTTATCCTTAATTTTATTATTCTGACATTTGATTCATGAATATGTGGGAATTAACATTAAGACTTTGAAGTTATAAGCTACATACTGTCATAGTAATCTAAGTGATGATATGGTTGTTCTTTACATATACTTAGTGTATATGGGGTTCATCACTGTGTGTGGATGGATATAACCCAAAGTACTTGAAATGTGGACATAAGATCCTTATTCCAATGGAATATGACAAGATGAATTGTTTTTCTATCCAAGAGTAGAATGTTTTGATAAGAACATCAAGGGATTAAACCCCTTTCAGTCTTAGTGTCAATAATAGCCAAAGATGTTGTTTGAATCGCTTAATTGTTTATAAGTGTTTCAGTTTAGATGTGCTTTTAATTTGAATTAGTAATTTAGTTGATAATGGAATGATCCACTAGGCTATGTACTCACTCCTTCCTCTCTTATTTTTCAGAAAATTGAATTATGAAGACTACTGAGTATTTGATAGGATTTTAAACTTGGAAAGTTTATATGTAAGGGCATGTTGCCCAAATTTTGATTATTTAAATCAAGACTTCCGCTGAGTTTAGTTTTAAATTGAGTTATGTGTTCTTTTGTTATTTAAAATTCATGTATGTACTTTATTATAAAGATTAAAGATTTTCTTTTATCTCTCATGTAATAGTCTTATTTAATTAAATTTAAATTGTTTGGGTTGTGTGCTCATTATGAAATAATAAGACTTGAGATAATTAGAATGTGATGCAAGTTATGTACTTGTAATGTAACATGGCCTGACTCACCTTATAATTAGCTAAATAATCAAGTCTCAAGGGTTGGGGTGTTACAAAGGTTGTATCAGAGCCTAGGCATTAGTTCTTAGGCAAAAAATTAAAAAGTTTCATCTGATACCAAAAGTGGTATCAAATCTCAGTTATTAGAAACACCGGGCTAGACATAGAAAGTTAAGCCTAAACATATGTTGTTAGACTAGAATTAAAAAGGTTAATCTTATACCAATGGCGGCATTAGATTTAGAAAGTGTTAACTCAATTAGGTTTGACCTATGCTTTAAGTTGAAATTAGAATATCCTACCTTCTATTTTGAAATTGAAAACTATTTGGAAAGTGTTTTAAAAAGGAAAGAAATGTTTTGAAATGTTTTGTTTGGATACAAAGATTGCAAGTTGAGCTGATAGTGGATAAGTCTTGCCCCGAGTAAAGCTAAACTTTGAAAGAAAAGTGGGTTATCCTGCCTTAGAAAGTGCAGTTGCTAAGAAGACCTCGATCTCACCGCCCAATCTGCAGGTTGTCCTACGAGCTTGTACGAGTGGTCTGAGTTGAAAACACCCTTACTTTTTATAGAAGAAAATTAGAAGGTAAAAAAATTATGGCAAGAAATTGAATAGAAGTTGAAAAAGATGCCCAAGGTAGTATCTTGATTAGACAGAGGTGTGAGTCAACTAGACTGAACCCTGGGTCTAGGGAAGTGACCTTAGGTAGAGACATGGGTGGAACAATGGATCAAAAGCATAAAAGTTTAGGACATAGGTTAGAAATTGAAAATGTGTGAGAACAGAATTATTGTTTGGTCACGGCACGAAATCGAGAAGATTATATATCTCTAGTTTTTATGTAATATAGGATGCATAAGGATTCAGGGGTATGGAAGAAGCCTGGACTTGGAGAATGACAGACCCTGTTTGGTGAATGATCAGTGACTTTGGAAGAACTTGTTCCCCTATGCTTGGTTGGTATGGGATAGTTAGGTATAGTGGGGCTCAGGAAACCTCAATTATCAAGACATTTGCGAAATTGTTTAGGTGTGGCAATATTCTTAGTGAAAATCTAAGTGGAAGGGTTAGAGAGGTATGAGACACTTGAACCTGGAAGCTTAGATGGGAGCCTAGAATTTTTCTATGCTAGTGTGAAATTGCTTGATTGTATGATTGTTTTAAAAATATGTTTGATTTGTTCATATTTATGTCATATGAAACCAAATCATGTACCCAAGAACAAAAAGAACCTAGAAGCATATAACTATTAGGCCACTGAACAAATCGAGAACATAGAAACTTGAATCTAGAGTCATGATAGTACGAACATTTGACAAAACAAATACTAAAAATATACTCGATTTGTAGACAATGGCTAGAACAAGAAGATACGCTACTCGATCCACCACTTCTGATGAGATAGAACATAGGGATCAGGAAATACCTGCTGGAGCGGAGAATATGATGAATGAAGTTGCTCAGATGGTTATGTATCAACTGATGAGAGCTCTACCCCAGATACTCCCTCAGGCAGTTCCTCAACTTCAAGTGTCTGAACCTGTCCAGGTTCAGCAGCCAACACCTGTGGCCCTAGCTCTTGAACATTAGAGGACTCAGGAGGATTTGGATGATGAGAAATAGAGGATGCTAATGGAGCTACAAAAGCTTCACCCTCCACATTTTGAAGGAACAATTGACTATATCACAGTGGACCACTGGTATCAAGAGATGGAGGAGCATCTAAATGTGTTAAGGGTGATTGGGTCAAGAAGGGTGACACTGGCCACACACCACTTCAAGGGACCGGCCAGAAGTTGGTTTCGTATGATGAAGATAGACCCTAACATAGATGTTGATGCTATGAGCTAGAAGAAATTCACAGAGATCTTTTATAAAAAGTTTTTTTCGAAAGCAACCTTGAGCCAACTACAAGAAGATTTCATCCAGTTGAACCAAAGAAAGATGATTGTAGCTGAGTATGAAAGGAAGTTCACTAAACTGGCTAAATTCTCGCTAGACCTAATCAGGGACGAGAGAATGAAGGCTAATCGTTTTACACAGGGTCTCAAGATGGAGATCTGGAAGATAGTGAAAACACTAAACCTAAAGACAGATAAAGCTGACTTGGAAAGAAGCTCTAACATTGGAACGGGAACTCAACTTGGAATAGAGGTTGAGGGAAAAAGACAAATGGGCCGAGAATGAAAAAGAAAACTAAGAAGCCCAAAAGAAGAATAAGTGAGAAAGCACCACATACACAGAAACAGGGGCAAAATAAAGAAGAGTCAAAAGAATAGGCGAGGAAGTAAGGACTATGCTATGTGTGCAGGCAGAAGGGTCATCTTGCTAGAAATTGGCCAACTTCACCCATTTAGGCTCCTTAGCCATAGAACACTCATGAAGGAGGTCAGAATGATGTTCTCAGGGCAAACAGCAATAGCTCAAGGCAAAATCAAGGTCGTGGGCAGAACCAAGCCAGAGTGTTTGCTGTTGAGACTCAAGAAAATCAATACATACCCTTGAAACCCTAGTATAACAATATTAGGAAAGGAAAACTTGTTTTAAATTTAATTAACAACATAGAGTCCTTTACTTAAAATTGCTATATGTTAGCATTTAAGAATTTAGGGTTGAATAAGGTTTTGTACCTAAACTTTTTCAATTAATGAAATTAATTTCCTTAAGAGCTTTTGTGGCTATGTTTTGAATATTGAACATAGAAAGAAAGTGTTAGTCACTTAAAGCAACAATCCCAAGGCCTGCAATGTGGTCTAGTCTACTAAATCGGATGTGGGATGCTACCAAAGAATATTCAACCTTAGATGGAATTACTAGTTAACCGAAGACTTTAGGTTGGATGTAACCTTGAATGACAAACAAGCCAACCTCTATAGCATATCGTGCCAACTAGATCTACTACATCAAATTAAGGAAAAATAGAAACAAGACAAGTGGCTTGTAGGCATAATCAAAGGAGTTACAGAAGGAAAACATATTGACTTCAAGTTAGATGCTGAGAATACCCTAAAACTCAAGGAAAGGATTTATGTACCTCAGTATGGGTAGAGTAAGCTGACTATACTTTATGAGGCTCATCAGACTAAGTATATAATGCATCTAGGTGGAGATAAGATGCACTAGAACCTCCAAAAGACTTACTGGAGAGGAATGAAGAGGGACATGGCTAAGCATGTTGCCAAGTGCTTAACCTGTCAGCAAGTGAAAGCAGAACACTAGAAACCCTCTAGAATGTTACAACCATTCCCTATCCCTGAATGGAAATGGGATAACATTGCTATGGACTTCGTCAATGGTTTACCTAGGGACCAAAAAGGAGAAGACACTATTTAAGTGATTGTGGAACCATATTTGTGCAACCATGAAGGATACCACTCTATGAGGAACCATGAAGAATGATCTCATGTACACCAAACTTTGATCGTGTGTGTGTGTGTGTGCACATGTGAGCAATCCTAATTAGAAGTCTCTAAGTGATGAACCATGCTCACACATAAAGAAGAAATAAAAAATTCAAAAATGCAAAAATTTCTTAAATTAAAAGATACCTTAATATTTGCAACTAAGAGAGAACAATCATCATATCCTCAAGTATCAAACCCTAGCCATCACTTGTGCTTATGCAACCTAATTAGAAGTTTCTAAACCCTAGATGCTCTCTAATCTTGATGTCCAAGAAGATCCACATGCTAATTTGTGTGCACAAACCTAGCAACAAGTAAACTGTAGACCCTAAAGAACACATACACCACAATACCAAGAATAAGATGTTTCCTACAATGCATGTGTGGTGCCCAAGCAAATAAATTAATTGGGAAACATGCCATGAGCCAAAGTCTAACATAGACGGGACATCCTAAGTGATTTGGAAGTGATTCTAAAGCTGATTTGTGCTCATACACATAAAGGAAACCAAATGAGGACCACATCTTGGAAATTAGAAACCATATCTTGCAAACTTCCAAACCGTGCACACTTTGGCTTGTGGAAAGTTGCTCAACTTGTGAGGAAACCCTAATCTAAGATGCCCAAACCATGGCCCCCCTTGCCTCTTGAAAATCTATATAAACCCACCTTGTGCACACTTATTCTTTATCCCAAAGCAAAGAGTTGACACTTCCCTCTTAGCTTGTTCTATCCTTCTTCTTGGCAACCCTTTTGTTCTTGAGTGATCTTGAAGTATTCTTGAGTGTTTGAGCATTTGATTGTGTGTTCTTGAGTTATCTTTGAAGTGTTAGAAGTGTTGAAGAATGGAACCTCTGCTAAAATTTTAAGAAAAAGCTTCATAAGCTGGATGAGATTTCTTACACTTCTACTTTACTAGTTAGAGTTTTTAGCATGTTCACGCATCTTTTATTTTCAGTTTAGCATGTTTATTTCCAGTTTTCAACATGTTTGACCATGATTTAAATTTAGATTATCATGTATGCATGTTTTAAGCATTCATGATACCATGTCATGCCTAGTTTTCATGCTTAGGTTTGATTTGAACTATGAAGTATGTTATGTATTGTTTTCATGTTCTTTGAATGTTTTATCCTTAATTTTATTATTCTGACATTTGGTTCATGAATATGTGGGAATTAAGATTAAGACTTTGAAGTTATAAGCTAAATATTGTCATAGTAATCTAAGTGATGATATGGTTGTTCTTTACATATACTTAGTGTATATGGGGCTCATCACTGTGTGTGGATGGATATAACCCAAAGTACTTGAAATGTGGACATAAGATCCTTATTCCAATGGAATATGACAAGATGAATTGTTTTTCTATCCAAGAGTAAAATGTTTTGATAAGAACATCAAGGGATTAAACCCCTTTCAGTCTTAATGTCAATAATAGCCAAAGATGTTGTTTGAATTGCATAATTGTTTATAAGTGTTTGAATTTAGATGTGTTTTTGATTTGAATTAGTAATTTAGTTGATTATGAAATGACCACTGGACTATGTGCCCACCCCTTCCCCTCTTGTTTTTCAAGAAATTGACTCATAAAGACTACTAAGTATTTGATAGGATTTTAAACTTGGAAAGTTTATATGTAAGGACATGTTTCCAAATTTTTATTATTTAAATCAAGACTTCTACTGAATTTAGTTTTTAAAATGAGTTATGAGCTCTTTTGTTATTTAAAATTCAAGTATGTACTTCTTTATTATAAAAATTAAAGATTTTCTTTTATCTCTCATGTAAAAGTCTTATTTAATTAAAGTTAAATTGTTTGGATTGTGTTCTCATTATGAAATAATATGACTCGAGATAATTAGAATGTGATGCTAGTTATGTACTTGTAATGTAACATGACTAGACCCATTTTTTGATTAGCTAAACAATCAAGTCTTGGGGGGTTGGGGTGTTACAAATGGCATTGCCAAGGGTTTGAACCAAATTCTACATTCAACTTTCTACAGTATTCTTTTCTCAGCATTTTTAAAATTTTTGGACTAGTTTTACAAGCAACTTGAGACTAGTTTTTGTTCAAGTTATAGTATAAACAAAAAGAGATTGAGACATTCAAGCTACTATATAACTTAGATAGAGGGAACTCTTTCAACTTAATTTGTAAAATAGCCCCAACAAGAATCTTCAAGTCAAGCTATTTCTAGATCTAGTAAGAGTCCTCAATTCATCTAGATGGAAGTCCTACAATATTTGTAACAAAATTTTAATTAAATATGAAAGTCGTCTTTTGTTAGTATTGATTGTAGCTACCTTAATTTGTATTACATATCCAATATACCAACAAAGAGTTTGTTCACGGATAACACAATTCAGTTTTTCCATAAATAAAGATTTTTCATTAGTTTAAAATTTAACATGAAGTATGGTTTATCGTCACCAATGCACCTTACATAATCTTTAAAACACTCTATTTCAATGACGACTTTAAAGCCCTTAGATTTCTTTGCACCCACAAAGATGACATTTTTCTTCAAATTTGGCACAAAATAAACTTTTATTGAATGTTTAATTGGTTTATCATGAAGTTTCAACTTGACTATGCCTATCTCTTTAGTTTTGCAATAAGACCATTACCTTAAAAGAATTGAACTGTCATCACCATCATAAGGAATTGAATATCAAATCTCTATTAGAACATAAATAACAAGTAAAACCCAAATTCAAGATCCACTCTCAGATCCATATACTAATGATGAAGAATTCAAAACATAATCATGACCTATCATCCTCAACATATGTAACATTCATGTTGGCTTTATTCTTCGACACTGCAAATATTTTTTTTCTACCAATGTCCTTTTTAATGATAAAATGCATATTCATTTTTTTATCAAATTCTATGTTTTTAAAGATTTTCTTCTCAATTGTGATCCACCAGATTGTCTTATATGATTTATCTTTACAACTAGACCTCCACTTGAGGATCACTAAGCAAAGTCTTCTTCATTATCTCATTCAAAGGGAGTAGAGCCAAGACATCATTAAAATCTTTAAGTCTTTTTCCCATAAAGCAAACTAGTATACCCCAAAATCTTGGCCTTAATTAATCACAAAATTATCTTAATTAATTGTAAAACTAACCACAATTAATGATAGCCAATCACAGTTGAAAATTGGTCATTTGAATTATAGTAACATGCAAATCAAGGATACTTAAAAAAAAAAGTAATTTGGGCTTGAAATGATCAAATTAATCAACAAGCTTCACATCAAAATCCTTATGACATTGAGGAGAACGTTATAAGTATATATGCCACGGGTTGCATTTGCCACTACACTACTTAGAAAGTACAAAATGCACCATGGCCGAGTAGTCATATTTGCATCAATTTTTCCATTAATCCAAAGATACATAGGAGACAGACTTTAAACTTACATGTCAAGGACACTTAGTATTATTCAACCGTGCTAATACCATGAGCCTTTCCTAACTGTTTGTAATAATTTCTCAGAGTTGTCTACTCCGAAAACCAAACTGGTATAGTAAAACCCATTAACCACAATTAACGCAACACCATCTTCTATAAGCAACTTAGCACCCCCTAATGAGTGGCTAAACACCACCATGCCATCCTCTAGCCACCATTAAACCCTACAAACCAGCCATGCATCTTATCTTTTTCATGGTTGCTCATTAAAAGACCAATGGGAGAAGAAACTTCATTTTGAGCAAATATTTAGAAGGAAGAAAGAGTGTGAAGGACATGGAGACTTGGTTGTGTGCTCGGCGGTGTGGGAGACCAGCCACCACACACTTTTGTGAGTATCTCTAAATCTCATTTACATTTGCTAAAGGAATAACACAAGTTGCACTCATTAAAACTATAATAATTAACCATAGTTCTTCCACTCCCTTTAGGTGTTTTTTGTGTGAACCATAGACCAAATTACATGTGACCTTATATACCAATAGATTGCAGTCTTTGCCATGATTGTAACACCATAAGAATTGTGAAAAATAGTTGCTCGAAGTGTTTGAAAAAAATGGCCAATGATAGGTGGTTGATAGTGATGAGCACTTGTTGTCATAAACATTCGAAGGAAAAGAAAGATTTGACCTTGAATCCCTTGAAACTAAGGGCCCAACCCACCATGACATTGTAGAGAATTGAAATGTGAACAAAATGAGTTATGGAATGTGCAAAATTGACATGCATAGGGCTCAGACCGAGACTAGAAGTTTTGTGCTTTTATTCACAGTTATAGTGTAATCCACTGCATTGTGCTTTTTAAAACTCAATATTTTAAAACACCCCAAATTCCCATACAAACTTTTGTCAAGTTTTGGGGATCTAGTAATGGATTGTAGAGAATAAAAATGAACCAAGCACACACCGTCAGACATGAGTTGAAGACAATGACTCAGGATAATAAGTACACACGAAGGAAAGATATTAGTTTAGACTCATGCACACTATTGTTTGTAGAGAATAGTTGAGGTGGGTATAAGTATACTTTTAATCCCCAAGCTATTGAAACAAACATATGTAATAGTTATGATAAAAGACCTACATGGAATTATAACGCATATTGTTACCCTTAGCCACATCTTATATTCATATGATGATTTATATGTCTTTGTTTGCTCATGTTTGTTATCATGATAATGTCTGATCACATGAAATGAGATGTACATGATGCATGTGACCTTAAGAGTGTGTATGATCCATGATAGAATGCGTAAATGATGTATATCATGTTTTGTGTCATTTATACGAAGATTGGTGTTTGCATGCTAAGAACGACGTCATGCCTAGTTGTGATACTTGAAAGCATGCCTATGAATGGAAAAAATGATCATGAGTACAATAATACCCAAGAAATTTCAAAATTTTCTTAAATAAATAATTAATTGTACAAATATTAAAATAATTTTTAAATAAGTAAATACATAATATGAGAATTTTGGGTGGAGAAGTTCTAAACAATATAAAACCAAGAATTTTAGCTTAAAGACCCTAAAAACAAAATTAAACACTTCCAGGACAAAAATGACCTATGAGCTCTATTGGACAAAGCAATATGCTAATAACAAGGACTTAGATTCGAGCCATAATAGATTACTTTTTGCCAAAAATAAGATAAAATAACATTAGTATAAAAACAATTTTAAGTAATTTAAAAAAAAGATTAATAATAATCTTGAATAAATAAATAATGTACATTATACTAGACCGAGACAAGTAGTATAATTTTAATAGTTATCTCATAGAATTAAGCTAAACTAAAGACCATGCGATCATTGATTAAAAATTAGGCACTAATTATGAATTTTTTTTTAATTCAAATTCAAATTTTATACCATATAATATAGCATTAATTAATTAGTAAATAAGGGAAATTTTCTCTTAATGGGATCAAGGAAGGATTTGTGATTCAAATCTTCTTCCAAAGGTAGAGAAATAATAAATGAGAAGATTTAGTATTCAAATCGTTTCCAAAGGTAGAACATGAAATAGAAAACTTGAGTATCATAGAATCTCATAAGATCAAGCAATATTAGATAATTCTTTAATCTTTGACTAAATCCTTGCCATCCCTGAGCATCCAAAACATATCAATATTTAATGGCTAAGATCACATCTAACTTCCCATCATGATGGTCCAAAAAGAACTGAATAAAATCAAACACAAGAAAAAATCATTCATTTTGGGTCAAACACGTAAGTTTCTCTTCTCTTCTCTTATCTCTCTTTTGGACGTCCACCATCTTTCATCATTTTTCATTTTCATCTTCCTCATTTCAACACCTTAGAGCAATCAAGGAGAGACAATAACAAAGGGAGCAAAGAGAAACAGAAAATCGATAAGGTTTTCTCGCCATGAAAACCCTCAATTTGTGCATTGTTCTCTTCTCTTCCTCTCTTCATCAAACAACCATCCTAGGCCAACCAAACCACCATGTTTCAGAAATCATTAAAACTTTTTTTCAACACCTCTTCAACTCTTAAACATGTATTGAATATCAACCCAAAAACCTATGAAAACAAGCCATTATCCACCTCTTAAACATGGTCATTTTTCCAACTTGAATCATAATTTTGGCCTAAAAGGAGACCACACGTGGTATGTCCCTATAAATGTCCAAAACTTGTTATTTTCTTATTAGAAAATCCTTCAAATCATCTTCGAACAATCACAAAAAACCCATGTCAAAACCTCGCTCAAAATTCATGCAAAAATACATCGACATTACGCTGAAAACAATGTTTAACATATACCTGGTACACCTTTCAGTCATGCTGTCCACTTTTTGTTTTAAGTCCTTGCTTTAATATATTTTAGCATTGTTATTGCAGCCCCAAAAATTGTGAAAGCAATAAGTAAATGAGGAGTAAAAGTCAATTGAAGAAGAAGAAGAAGAAGAAGAAGAAGAGCTTGCAAAAAAGGTATATTTTCTTATATATTCCTTGCACACATGATCACAACTACAAACTAAGATAAGACGTAGTTTTTAGCATGGAAACCACCCTCATACGATAAGATTTGAAGTAGGTAATGTCAGCCCAACACTCTACACAAAAATCTCTTATATATGCAGGTGAACAATATTGAAAAGGGGGTGTTTTAGGCTATGTGCATATCACATTGGTTGAATGTGTGCAATCATATATTAGAGCATTATAACCTTAGAACAAAGTTGAAATGTATCTCAAAGTGGACATAATACTTGAAGAACATCAACCCCATATGATAAGATTCAAAATAGGTATTGACAACCTAACACCCTATTCACAAATCCCTTAGAATACGTATAGGTGAAAAAATTGAAAATGGGGTGCTTTGGCCTATGTGCATATATATGGGTTGCACAAAATAAGGTGTTTTGAGGGCATTTTGGTGCATGCAAGCATGGTTACAGTATGCAGCCCTGTAAAAATAGGTTGCACACTTAAACAACAAAGGAATAAAAGAGAAGTACGGGAAAAGATAGTGAACAAATCCCTAAAGGAATAGTTTTAATTTGGGGGCAAAACGAGTGTAAAAATGCTTTAAAAAATAAGGTTTCATGTAACTAAGTGTTAAAAAGATCAAGGCTGAAACTTATAGCCCTTGTACTTAGGTTAAAATACTTTAAAACTATTAGGGTATGGTTTAAAATCAAAGGAAAGTGATAGAAAACAGAAACCCTAACTTATGGCCTTGTATGACACCAATCATGTATGAAAAACACTAGAAAAAGGCAACTCTTGTTATAGTTTTTAAATAAAACATCATAAGTAATAAGAAATGCTTAAAATAGACTTAGAAACACCTTTGAAGTATAACTCAAGGGTTAAATTGGACCCTAATGGCTAACCACGTGAAATGACAACCAAGTCCACCAGCATATGGCATAGTCATGGTTTCAGTGTAATGGGTAGACGGCAACCATGCTAAGCAATTGAACATTTAAACGTACATAGAATGGGTCACTAGAAGTCATAATTAATGGCTCTTTGATACCAGAATCGAGTTAGTCAAGTCTAACTCAAAACTACCAGGTCAATTAGGTACAACTAATTCGATAAGAACAGTGATTAGAGTACTATATGATATCCATTAACTTAAAAAAATAAACAAAAGGTAAATAAAACTTAAATAGCATAAGCTATGGAGTAAGACACTAAAACACACATTTCAATATAATAAGATAGATGTCTAAGGATCTATAACACCCAAACTCTCAATTGGACCTCCCATCACGTGCTATGAGTCTAGCGCAGAGATGGGGCCCCTTAGCGGAGATGTTTCACGTGCGGGTCATCGTCCGTTGAAAATCCGAATGCTACATAAAATTTTTCTGTCAAATCTCTTCCTTCAAATTTAAGTTCCTGATAAATAATTCTCAAACAGATATCTGGAGACACATTTCGTATAAAATAAAATTCAAAATAATTTTTTTCACTGTATTCACCGGAATTCATGTAACAATTAATGAAAATTTATCAAAGTAAATGCGACAGCGGATGAAATCATCAAAATCATTTTATACTAACTTGATCGTCTGAAATCCAAACCAAGGTAATTACATATAAAACGGTGAAATTAAATTTAAATGAAAAATATACATTTAGTTCTATTACAATTAAAAAAATAAAATAGAACCTCTAAATTCTCCTATCTTGAATAACCTCTCCCATGAGGTTACCAATCAAAAGTGAGAGTCTTCTGACATAGGTTGTAGTACTCTATGTCCATGTGTACTTGAAAAATAAAATAGGAGTGAGCTCTAAAGTCCCGTGGATCATTTTCACACATTACATGCATTATACAGATCAAAATTCAAAACATTACAATCACTTTTAAACATTAGGCATTTCACACATTCAATTGTTTTGGTTGTAATCTAAGACCAGAAGAGTGTTGAGATGACTCTCAGTATTCTCTATGATCTGAATCAAAACAAATCTCAGGTAACGCCTAAGGCCAGTTACATGTCAGAAGCACAATCTAAGGGAGTGTACTTAGTACCGCATAGTGCTATCTCTCAAGGACTTCTAGCTATCCCAACCAGCTCAGGGTTGAGAATACCTACGATCTACCTTATAGCTTGTCGATCTCAAATAGTGGCATATAGGAGATACCACCTCAATCCGCTTTAGGCTCATCGATCGCACCGATACGTGGGTTCTTAATAATCCATCATCTATTTTTATGTATCACAAACAAATTCAATCACACCCAAGCATTTCCACAATCCAATAGAAAATAAATCAAATAATGCATGTTATTGAAAATGACAGTTTACATGAGTAAATGATGAAATCTAAGTATATGTTTTCTTATTCATGCATGCAATAATTAATTAATCATTTATTACACATCATTCAAGCACAATAAACAATTTCAATCAATTTTATAATAAAATTCTAATAACCTAGAACTATTCAAACACATGGTTTAAATTTTAAATCCATATAATACGTATGAGCAAAGAAATCACATACGTCCACCTGATTTCGCAGATCTTAAGGGCCACCTTGCTTTCCTTCGAGTTATTCGCTACTCTAAAATTACAAGATCTGAAATTTAACAATTAGTAAAAATTTCTAAGTCCCTAGTTTACATTGAATCTTATCCAAAATATTCTTAAGCTTAAATAATTTATAAAATAATTATAAGGTCTAAATATTAATTTCATCTAATTCAGAGTTATTTCGAAAATTCTAGAATTTTATATATTCAAAATAAGACAATATCTAAGTCTTCTGAATTTCTTAATTTGAGATTAAAAACTTTAATAATTAATTTTTAAACTTCTACGATTTATTCACTTCTAAATAATTTATTTAGATTCGAGATAATAATTTAAAAACACTAAGACTTGAATTTAGACTCCAAATTAAAATCTCTTCTTCACTGCTCCATAATTTTTATTTTAACAATAGAAAATTTACATATTAAATTTTAAAAGACTCTACTACTCCTCCAAATTAAATAAAATATTTAAGTCTTAAACCATTCAAAATTCTCTAAGTTCTTATTTTTCCTTTCAACTTAAAAATAAAATAATAAAATTTCCAATCTTAAAATCTTCAAAATTCCTCTTGACTTCGATAGTATTCAATATCCATTCACAAATCCACAAGCATCAAAAATAATTCACTAATGTTCATTTAATCTCATTCTAATGAAATAAGGTTTTTGTATCTAAGAGTTCTAATATTAGGCATCAAATTAGCATTCCAATCTTAAATTTTATATTCAACTAATCAAAATAAGTAAATTTTAAACTTCTAATATTATTCCTCATCTACCATATAAAAATCATTCCTAATTAAATTAGGATCGTATCCGCATAATATTTTAATTTGGGTTTCTAAAAATATTGAACTTTCTTTCGAATTTTCCAAACTGCGATATCCATATTCCAACCATCCATCACAATCCACAAGCATCAAAAATAATTCACTAATGTTCATTTAATCTCATTCTAATGAAATAAGGTTTCTATATCTAAGAGTTCTAATATTATGTATCAAATTAGCATTCCAATCTTAAATTTTATATTCAACTAATCAAAATAAGTAAATTTTAAACTTCTAATATTATTCCTCATCTACTATATAAAAATCATTCCTAATTAAATTAGGATTGTATCCACAGAATCTTTTAATTTGGGTTTCTAAAAATATTGAACTTTCTTTCGAATTTTCCAAACTGCGATATCCATATTCCAACCATTTGTCACAATCCACAAGCATCAAAATTAATATTTCTACTAAAATATTAAATAAGGCTTTAATTTTTTTCTAAATTTTGTTTTTTTATATTATTTTGCAAATCATTCTTTGATTTTTTTTTCTACCAAACATTTCATCAACTTACTTTTATTTATTTATTATATATACACATTTTTTACCATTTTATTTTGAATTCTCATGTTTCTACAAAAATAATATTTTATTTTATATTTACTCACGACGTATACGTGTTTATGAAATTGCGGAGTATTATAATCTACCCCCCTTAAATTAAATTTTGTCCTCAAAATTTAAATCATGTTAATATCCAACTGATCTATCCCACAATTTGGCGAATATGCAAATCCTCAATTCACCCACTAAGTTTGTAGATCGAATAGGTAAGTAGTGAACTACCTTTATTAGTCGATCTACATTTTCCACAGGCCCATTATGCTTCCCTGTGCCACTTTGATCCTATATAGTGGATCCTCAGCCATATCCCATTCATCATCTTGCAATGATAAAGGATGTCAATTTGTTGCTCTTTTGAAAGCATTCCCTGATAATCAATTAAAATTTTTTTCAAGTCTTTCAATAACTGGGTAGTTCCATAATCCCCATTAGATTCTTAATGTTACACATTATGCATCCTATTTTCAGTGGAAAGATTGTGAACGTAGCCTTCTTTCCTAATTAACACTGAGAAGAAATACGAGTTCACAAACTCTAGTGTGATTTAATACAAGAACTTTGATGTCCTAACCCAGGTATCCTGGCCTCCTACCCACCTATTCCCTTTCATGTTTATCATGCTATTGTGACTCTAGATTCATGTTTCTAAGTTCTCAATTTGTCTCAGTGGTCTAGAGGTTTATGCTTCTAAGTCGACAGCATTTCATTTATTTCTAGGTACAAGATTTTGGGTAAATACTCAAATAATTATAATTATACTAAATATATTACAAACAATCACCCAACAACCAAGCAAGCAATGCACGCTAGCATAATGCAATCCCAAGCTTCCATCTATGCTTTCAGGTCTGGGCACCCCATCCTACACTCGTCGTTCCACTCAGAATTACATTACACCCATACAATGGCGCAAGTGTCTCAATATCCATGACTGCAGATGTCCCACCATGTTTAACCGGATCCTTTAGTTAAAAATAGCACGACAGTGCACCCACAGACATGTTCTAAGGCTGATGCAAAATCTACCGTATTATACCGCCCCATCCCAATACAATACAGTGTGTACAAGTTCAGCCAAAGAAATCAATGACTCACCAAATATGGTCCATCATTCTTTGAATCCAGGATTCTTCCATACCCCCAAATCCCTATGCACCACATCCTACATAGAGACCAGAGATACAAGATCCTCTTAGACTCGGCTCTTGACCAAACAAGTGTGCGTTTAAATACGTTATCAGTCTCTAGCCTATGTCCTAAAATCTTTTAATTTAATTTCTAATCCACTGTGCCTTCGAAACGACACTCGGTCTCTACATAGACCTATGATCATGGTATTCAACTCAATTGCAGCTCTATATGATGACATAGTTCCCATCGGACTTTTTTTCGAGTTGGGATCAACCTTCAAGGACATCTTCTTGGAGTTGGGATTAGACCATCAGGGATAGCACACCTTCTAAGAAGGGCGATCAACCTTCAAGGATTCCTTCCCGATAAGAGATCAACTATCAGGGACACCTCTCAGTATTCAAGTCACACCTGTAACCAGTGACTCAAGTACTTTGGCATCAGCTCAATCTTGTCCAGACCTCTAGCCACCTAATTTTAACCTCTATCTAGTTTTATACAATTATTCTTAGTAATACCATCGGTCCCAAGTCTTATACCTTTCTTAAGTAGCAATCAACCCTCTAGGACCTTTCATCAAAATAAAGCTCAACCATCATGGACATTCTCCTATCGAAGAACATTAACCTTACGAGACCTTTATCTCGAGAAGATGTCAACTATTAGGGACAATTACCAGTACTCGTATTGTAACAACGCATAATTTTTATGACACATAAATTAATTTAAGTAAAGGTAAATGTGTATAAATACACATATTTGCATGGACTACTCGCGTTCATACGTATTACTTTCACACAGATATTAATAATATGTGTTACGCATATAAATTAATTAAATTAAATTATTTATAAAGAGATTAAAAAATTAAATAAAAAACTTGAGTAATTTAATAATAATAATAATAATAATGGTATTATTATCATTATTATTGTTATTATTTAGTAAAATAGAATTGTAATAATGTTGGACATATTTTGATATTAAATTTATATTAAGGGTGGTGTGCATTGAGTTAAGGAAAAAAATGAATGAATGGTGAAATTTATATATATTGGGTGGTGGAAGTTGATTTTAAAAGGCATAGTGTGAGTTGAATAGGTGGCCATTAATAAAATCATGGGGATATGAAATAAAATGTCATTATACAAGTATATACAATATGTGAAGA
>JAJIYU010002684.1:0-29257 GCA_030144865.1 Tinospora cordifolia | reverse complement strand
TGTCGCTTGTAACGTAACATGACCCAACCCGCCGTCTGGTTTAGTCCACCGTCAAGGAAGAAAAACGGTGGATGGTCCAATGCTTGATGATACGGGGGTTGGGGTGTTACATATTTTTTTAGGCATTTTATCCTATGCTTATCAATTATTTCATGTGATTTTGTAGTTTCTAGAATTTATTTATTTCATTATTGTAAATTAATTTTATTTATTCATTTACTTCAAAAATTGGTAAAGATTCTAGGGTGTTACATTTTAGAACACTAATTTTATTCATTTACTTGCCCACACTTAGCACAATAGAGTTTTTACCAAAGGGTGAGCTCAACTCATCCTCATGCAATGTATAAACATGGGGTATTGTGGCTCTTCTTAGATGTATGATAAAACTTAGCCACACTCACGAGCTTGTGTTAATTTACTTGAAGAAGTTGGAGAAGCATTTAAAGTTGGTGAGTAAAGTTTACTCTTCATGGAAACTCATGATCACAATGGAATGATTGTTTTGACTCAAGATTGTGTGCACACAGGAGGGGTTTAAACATGTGATCTTGGTGTGGTTGTGAAGTTCTAAGTCCCCTGTACCTGTTGATGTATGGATAGTCTCATATAAGTCCTTAGGGTGATGGCAAAGAGGTTGCAAACATGGCCACATGACCATGTTTGTCATTTGATATTTCTTAGTAGTATGATACATTGTCACTTTGATGCAACACACTAAATCATTCCCTATTTTTTGATTGTTCTTGGCATCTCAAACATTTTGATATGAAGTTTAGTACCTAATTTAATCATTTCAACCTCGAAATAACCTTGTAAAGTTCCATGGTTTGCTTGTCAATATGGTTAACTTGACCTAATTTGACTATTGTTGGTCATAGTTAACCATGATGATTTTTTAGGTTAATTAGGGTAGGTCTATGACTACATAATGATTAAAATTCTTGGGTATTGCAATACTAACCACCTAAAAAGGAATTTCATCCCTAAAAATTTGTAAAGGGTACTTACCCGTGTTCCATGTAATGATTGTTAAGTACTCTCGAAAACAACTTTGCATATTTGGTGCAGATTTCACTTTTGAGTTCCTAGGCTGCCTTTTCCACTCTATGGTGCTTCCATAGGACCTTCACCAATGGTATATCCTTTTTTCTCATACTATGGATTTTACTATTGAAAATTCCAATTGGTGCTTCCTTAGAGGTGACATCATTCCACCACTATATGTCACCATTGTGAATGATATGTGAGGGGGTTTGAGTGGTTCTTCGTTAACATGGACATGTGAAACACTAGATTGGCTCATTTGCAGCTCTATTTAGTAGGCATTATCTCCCATGTGTTGGATTGTTTCAAAGGGCCCAGTGAATCGTGGGGTCAATTTGCCTTTCATAGTAAACCTCTTACTGCCCTACCTTGGACTGACACGAGAAAGAGTCTATCTCCTTCTTGGAACTCTATATGTTATCATTTGTGATCTACATAGTTCTTCTATCTATCTTGGGCAGTCTTTACGCATTTTTAGATTAGTTGGACATTTCATTCAATTCTTTGATCATGTCAGGCCTTGCTAACGCTTGGCCTTTGAGGTTAGCCCAACATACTAGTGATTTGTGTTTTTTCCCATACAACACTTCGAATGGAGTCATTTGAGTGTTGGCATGATAATTGTTATTGTATGTAAACTTTTTCGTGTAAGTGTTTGCTCCAATTTCCTTTGAAATCCAATGCATAGACTCTAAGCTTGTCTTCTAGAATTTGGATGACCTCTCGAATTGGTTGTTTGTTTGTGGATGAAAAGTTGTAATCATGGTGAGTTTGGTACCCACCTTTCTTTGTAAGCTTTACCAAAATTGTGAGGTGAAACGTGCATCTTGATCTAACATTATGAATTTTGAGATGGCATGTAACCTCATTTCTTTCACATACAGTTCTCCTAGCTTGTGAATTGGGTTCATGATTTATATCAGTAAGATGTGAGACACTTTAGTTAGTCTGTCTATAATTATACATACAATGTCTTCACATTTCTTGCTGCTAGGAAGTCCAATCATAAAGTCCATAACAATTTTCTCTTATTTCTATTCCAACATTTGAAGGGTTTGTAGTAGACGAGATGGTTTGCGATGTTTGACTTTTACTTGTTGACATGTCAAGCATTTTGACATGTATTCAACCATGTCTTGTTTCATTCATTTTCCACCAATAGGCTTTCTTAAGATCTTGGAAAATTTTGTGTCCTCTTAGGTGTAAGGAATATTTGGTTTGGTGACCTTCATCGTATATCATTTGTCTTAATTGTTCATATTTGGTTACGTAGACTCGTTCTTTAAGTCATACTAAGCTCTCAGCAATAACTTTAAAATCTGAGTATTTGCCATCTTATATTCTGATCTTGATCTCTATTACCCATCTATCCTAATTTGAGCTTCAAGTATTCATCGCAATAGCTTTCACTCGAATGTGGTGGTTGATAGGAATGCAAGTTGTTCCTCAATATATTCATTATTGTCATTCATTAGTTCGACCTTCTAACTTAGGGCATCAATTACCATGTTAGTCTTGTATAACACCCCACCTCCCCCCTGTGGCCCAACAAATGGTTCCAATTTCGGAGGGCACAATTACCAAATTTTCCTCAAACCCAAATAATCCAACAAATTAATATCACTTTTGTGCAAAATATCAATCAATCATCATGGGCCACCCGAGAGGTGGGACATCACTTTATCTCTGTCTTTTGCTTCCTATCCCAATTCTATGAGACTTCATGGTTTACAATAATTCACATAGATTTCACATAAAACATTTTGAAATAAAGTAAACCAATTAAAATTCCATAATTGAAACTACATCTTTAACATTCTAGAGTTATAAAGACCTTTGAGTTTATTTAATAAAACAACTTTAACTAAAAAGGAAACTAGGGCCAACATGCCCAACTGAAACAAAATTATGAAACCAAAGAAAAAAAAACTGAGAATAATCGCATTATCCATGCAACCTCTGATCATTAGTTTTCTGAAATGTAAGAAAAGAAGGGGTGAGCTCAAAGAGCCAAATGGATCATGCCAAATATTTAAATCATTATTTCAATCAAATAAAACATACATGTCACTTTCATAGATTACATAATTCATGCAGTAACTTGTTTATCCATTGACATTGAAACTGAAAGGAATCTACCTTAGTGTTCCAAATCTAGAGAGTGAGGTCAATCTAAATGCTCAAACCCTTCATCCATCAATCCAAATGCCTAGTTCACCAATCAAGGAAGTGGGATCAATCCAAATGCCAAGTTAATTCATTAACGAGCAAGTCGAGTCTGGGTTGGAACACTTATGATGAAATTCATCACCATGCCGATACGTGGTTATAATGTTTATTAATCTTTCTTTAATGAAAAAACTCATAAATAACATATTAGACCGGATGTATATTTCAATAATAAGCATGTGGGCATCATAAACATGTTAATCATCCTTCCATAGCAATTTTAAGCATCTTAATAGGTCATTCATTTATCATGATAGCACATACATTACTGAACTCATGCATCAACATTCATCAATCATATATCTCTAGGCATTTCTTAACATGCATATTCTATTCAAGGCATCAAACAAACACACATGCATACTTTACTTAAATCAATAACTTAAAACTTAGAAATCATTTTCACCTTATAGCTTAACTCATCCTCGTCATTGTACCAGTATTCTGAGTCTTCTTTAGTCTTCAACTTTGAAGATTAGGATTCAATGCATTACTCTTAGTGATTCATGTATTTTTTAATACTTTTAAACCATACTCTAATGATTCCTTATCCTATATGGCATATAATGTGCAAGGTAATCATATTGGATGAGTTTAATGTGGTCTTGGTTTTTTGTACCACTATAGAGGAAAACAATACCATAGTAATCAAAATGCATAAGTGAGAAACATGAATCACATATGCACTACCGCGGTAACCAGGGGGAGCTCAAGGAGAATGGTCGCATTACCATAGTAACCAGTGGGGATTGCAAAAGTGCAGTGATATTACTACAATAGACTACTGCTCTAACTAGAGAACAAAGGAAAACTTACATTACTCTACCCAATAATAAGAGGAAAAGTCCATATCAGAGGAAAACAAAGGCAGTACAGCGGCAACCATGATCAATATTATAGTAATAAACACAAAATGTAAATTTTCATGCATGTCTCTCCCATCCTTTGTTCTCCTATAACCTTGGCATCCTAATAATTTAAAATCTAGATCGTGAATCATGCATTGAGATTTAGATAGGGTCGTTGTACATTCTTTGATTTGTTGAATCCTCCAGTTGCTCCAAAAGAATGTCCAGAATTAGGTTCTTGTCATTAGTATGTAGTATTTTGGGTTTTCTTCTTCCTACTATGGTTGTTGTGTAGGATGGATAGGGAATGAAAGGGTGTCAATAAGATGGCTAAGAGAGTAAGAAGACAAGAGAACTTGTGCTTGCTTAAGTGGTGAGAATGGGGTGCTCATGCTTGGTTTATCTAGAGTTTAATTGCGTTGGGTTTAGGAAGTTTGGCGTTATTTCCTTGGCAGAAATCTTTCCTAAACTCTTTCCCTTTCTATTTTGCTTGTTTCCTTCGCACAAGTATATGTTATTATGATTTTAGAAGTTGCTAACGTGTTTGGAAACTTTGTATAATCTTTTTGGGAACTAAACATAATTGTTTTTGAGCAAGTTTTTACATATTACCATGGTAGTGGAAATGTGTTACTATGATAACCAAAACACAATATTATCATTGGTTATTCCAAGAATTTCATGCATTACCGCAATAATACATCTTTGGCACTATAATTTTGTGGTTTTTCCAAAGTTTCTTTTATTTGAATTATTTTTGTTTTATCTTATTTTATTATCCAACAAAATTTTGGGGTTGAAAATCGTAATCCTCGAGGAATTCTAACCACCATCTCTGTTGTAGAGTCAAGTCCTTCTATGCTAAGATACACTTGAGGTTTTTGTGATCAGAATATAATTTAAGATTTTTTTCCATATAGATAGTGTCATCATATCTTTAGTGCAAAGACTGTGACTCTTAGCTTGAGGTCATGTGTGGAGTAGTTCTTGTTGATAACCCCGCAAGTGTACGAGATCGCAATAATAATAACTGGTAAGACCGGATATCGTCCTTAGGGAACGTATAAAAATTCAACTATCTAAAAGCCCAATTTACTATCAATTTAAACTTTATTAAAACTACAAATTCAATTGATTAAGAATTAGAATTAAACTCCTAAAACCAGTCAAATATAAACTGAAAAGTAAATTATTGAAAACTCTTTAGATTAAATTATCTTGGATAGTAAACTTTCTTGTGATCATCTTCAATTCCTATTTTAATTAATCACATTCCTTTGTTCTGTAAGTTCTAGCACTAGTCATCAAAGCCTTCTCCCGAAGTACCTTAACACCTATTAGTCTAATCACTAATACCCTCTCTCAAGGCGTACAGTTAATAGTCTAATGCATTAAACACAATTATAACGTGCAACCTCCTGGGAAATCAACAACCTCCCAGTCAATTGATTGATCTAAGTCCATAATTTGATTTTTAGATTATTAATCCTCTCTCCCGAGTTAGATTAACATTTTATAATCATTCCTTTAATGGCCAATAAAAAGAAAGCATTAAGAATCCAAATTATAAAACAAAACCTCAGAAATAGATTAATCAAAATAAGAATATCAGGATTCTATAATCCAAATTTACATCCTAGACTTAAAATAAACCTAGCCTGACATGATTAAGAGTTCACACATCAAAGAATTAAGATCATACATAAACATACTCAAATCTTGGACTTTGATCTTCAATTCTTCTCCGTCTTCTCTCTGTTCTCCTTTGTCAGCCGTTTTTCTTTAGAAATTTCGTTCTCAAAAACAGATAAATGCCCCCTAAAACCCTACTACAATGACCTATTTATAGTATTTCACTAAAGAAAACCCTAAAATAATAAAATACGTCTACTGACCGCAGTCCATAAGTGACCGACCGCGGTCCACAATACGATAAAAAAAACCAAATATGTGAAATTTCTCGAGTAACCGTGGTCTATAAATGACCGACCGCGGTCCACAGCGGGATGTTGTTTTCTTCTCGTTCCTTGTTCCGTCTACCATGGTTGTTAACCGCGGTCATTAGTGACTTTTCTTCATTTTTGGCCATTTTCAACTCCTCGCGTGCTCCTGTTCCTATTCCGGTTCATTCTAAATCTGCATAAACGTCGAAAACCTTTCTCGGACATTATATTCATATAAAAATGCTAGAAATAACATTAAATCATGCTAATATGCAACTAATCATGCAACAATGCTCTAAATGTATATTTAACTAAATATAAGCAACTACACTAAATTTTCTATTGCATTAATACAAATTATACATAAAATACTAATAGTATAGTTAGTCTGCTATGCAACTAACAGTTCTTCTCATGGAAGTTTAGCTACCTAGAGTCATATGCTACCACTTTCTCCTCCTACATGAGTACAATGCCTAAACTATTGCAAGAGACATCACTATACAAAATATACCTTAGTTCATGTGTAGGTGGGAGTAGTGAGGATGGGTGCTAACTTAAGCCTTTTCTTCAATTCTTAGAAAGATTGCTCACACTTGTTATCCTAGTTAGACTTCACACCCTTTCATTTTAATTTAGTTATAGGTTCTACCAACTTGAAGAAATCTTTGATGAATGGCTAGTGATATCTCGCAAGTCTAAGAACTATTCTGATTTGATCACCATCTAGGTTGCGTCTAATCAATGATCGCTTCAATCTTGGATGGGTCTCTGCGATTCCCTCTTTGTAAATGGCATATCCCAAGAATGTTGCCAATTTCATTCAAAACTCTCATTTTTATACTTGGCATAAAGCTCGTGTGTCCTTAACGTCTCCAATGCTACAGTTAGATGAGCCTCATGTTCCTCATATGTCTTAGAATGAACCAGAATGTCATCAATGAATACGATAAAAAACATTTCCTAGTAGGGTGTAAACACTCTGCTCATAATGTCCTTGAATGTAGTTGGAGTATTGATAAGTCCAAAGGGTATTGCCATGAACTCGAGGTGCCTGCATCTGGTAAAGAATGCAGTGTTAAGAATATTGGCTTTTATGATCCATAGTTGATGGTATTCAGATATGAAGTCAATTTTTTGAAAGGTAGGTAGCTCCTTTTAATTGATTGAATAGGTCATTTATTCTAGGAACCAGGTACTTTTTTTTCCATGATGACCTAAGTCAGCATTTTTTTAATCCACACAAAGTTGCATCAAACCATCCTTTTTCTTTACAAGGAACATCAGTGCTCCCCCAAGTAACTAAATTGGTATTATGGACCATTTTTTTTCCTCAAGTGGAGTCTTCAACTCAAGTAGTTTTGGGTGCCATCTCATATTGTAGAATGGCTATTAGGTTTGTCATGGGTGGAAGATCAATTTTGAATTTAATTCCCCTTAATAGTGGGTGTCTCGGTAGGCCATTAGGGAAGGTGCGCATCTTTGAACTCTATCACTATAAGGATGTTTATCTTCTACCTAGGACAAACCTAGTAGGCATTCCACAATACCAGATGACAATCACAAACTAATTGAGTTGAAGACTCCACTTGAGAAAAAAAGGGTTCATAAGACCAAATGAGTTACCTTGGAGAGCATCGATGATCTTTGTAAAGAAAAAGGATGGCTTGATGCAACTTCGTGTGGACTACAAAACATTGAATTAGGTTATTGGAAAAAAAAGTACCTAGGTCCCAGAATAAATCTCCAATTCAATCAATTAAAAAGAGCCACCTACTTTTTAAAAAATGACTTCAGATCTGAATATCGTCAACTATGGATCATTAAAACTAATCAGTAGAAGACATTTGTGATCTTTGTCACTACAGGGATGTTTTTAATGGGGTTAGGTGCATGTGAACTATCTTTTTTTGTAACCTAGGTAAAATCATTCTTGTCCTGTATACATCCTAATATTGTTGTCATCATGATTCTAGCTATTCTGTTCAAATCCCCTTAAATTGTCACTTGACCTCCAATTGGTAGTCTCAACATAACTTTGCATTTCGAGCAATTTCATTAGGCATCATGCTAGGTGAGCCAATCCATTCTTAGGATTACCTTGTACCCATAGAACAACATGACACTCAATTGTGACGCTAGTGTATTTCCATCCATCCTTCAGTCACATTGGCACCAGTAACTTAGATACTATTGTGCCTCCAATAGGAGTGGCTAGAGTAGCCTTGCCAACTTGTAGTTGTTCCACTAAATAAATAACGTGCTAGTTCCAAAACCAAATAATACTTTCATAGTAACATTAAATAGTGAAAAATACCTTCTATCACCAACACCTACTCTGATTAAATGAAGTACGTAAGATTCTTGACAATAATAGTCTTCTATAAACATAAAACTGCTTATGGTTTGCCCAATACATGCTTTAATCATATTCTATAAATTTTATGTGATATGTTACCACAATCATAAACTCTTCCTAAATCACTAGATGAAATAAAAAAGTTGTTGAAAGAGTATTATCTTCAGTACGTGAAGATAGATGCTTGTGTGAATAAAAATTATTTATTTAAAAAGAGAATAAACAAGCATGTCTTAAATGTAATTCATGGATATGGAGGATAAATAAAAGTATTAATCAAATCAAAAGAGGAGCTCCAACGAAGGAGTTGAGATATTTTTCTAGTTATTCCATGATTTAAAAGGGTTTTTAGATCGACAAAAATGACTAAAATGTTATAACATTCACTACATAAAAGAATGGTGGCAAGATGCGGCATCTGATGGAATCAATAGCATGGGATACCATTGATACTAAGTGGCCTAATTTGTATTGTAACCGCAAAATCTTAGACTTTGTCTTCTTGAAGTATAAGTTTAACTCTAGTTTGTTTATAAAGCTCAAAGACTAGATAATTAAAAGAAAAAAAATAGCTAGGTTGATAAATTAATTAATTAAACAAATTGCCAAACTTGCCTTGTTTTAAAATACAATTAACAATAGTTGCATGCAAATTGAGGATGAAACAAAAACTAACATTTAAATGATGAGAATTTTGAAGTTTAAAATAAAAATAAAGTTAAATTAAATATAACATAGTATGAGTGCCTAAAGAGGACAAAAAAAAACGTAATTTGGGTGCACTGCAGCACGCTGCATCTCTCAAAGCAATGCATTTGCACTGCCCAAAAATAGTGGTCAAACAACATGGCCAAGTCACAATCCTTGCATAAAAAATTCTACCAAACCAGAGCTTTGTTTGATACTGTATATACACCAATGTATAGTTGAAACTTGGGGTAATACCTCTAAAAATTTTGCTTAAATTAATCATAAATTAACCCTAATTAACCTTAGTCAACTAAGGTTAACTATGGTTAAGAATTTGTCAATTTGACCAGTATGACATGAATATTGACGATAGTTGAAAAATTATTTTGGGTCAAAAGCAATATGATTAGGTAATGGGTTTCTTGTTGAAATACTCAAAAAAATGAGGATAATAAATTAAAAAATAATAAGATATAACAGTGTGCTATAGCACAACTATTGGCCTCCATGCCATGATGTAACACATAGCACCTAAAAGAGGCAATGCACTGCACTAAGACCTAATGCTTAGAAATCCCTCCATTTCGGGGAGCATAATTTCATGAAGATTTCTGCCAATTCAAGGGTCCATTGGATGCCACATACATACTTGTAAAAATAACAACCCGAACCCTGAATTCACAGTGGACTCGACCACATGGCGAGTTCGACCGGTATTATATTTACAAGTAATTCATACTTGACTTTCTAGTTCTTTTATCCTAAGTTTTATTGAACATTAAGTGTACTCAACTCAATTAAATATACATAATTTTACAAGACAAATCAAAGAAAAATAAAAGAAATCTTTAATTTTATTCAATGAATAAAAGAGGAAAGAGTACATATTCAAGCTACAACGAAATATTCAAAATTGGGCAACATGCCCTTACATTGAAATAGAAACTTTCTAATTAAAAGTAACCTAGCTAATCTCATGCATCTTCAAAGGTTTAATTCCCTAAAAAGATAAACTTAGGAAGGGTGAGTACATAGCCCAGTGGATCATTCAAAACAACCAAGTTATTATTTCAAACTAATAAAAAATCTAAATTCAAACACTTATAATCATTAGGTGTTTCAAACAACTTCTTGTTAATAGTTGTAAATTAGACTGAATGGGTTTTAACCCTTGATGTTCTTATCAAAATACTTCATTTGAGTGAAAAGGCATGCCTTTGTGCCAAATTTCATTGGACTTAGGGTCTCACCCATATTCGGAGTATTTTGGGACCTCATCCATGTAAACTAATCACATGTAAAGAACACCCACGGTAATCCCTATGGATCACTGTGACAGTACGTGGTTCTAAATATCAAAATCTTTCATTTAATCTCATATTCAAGAATCATAAACAAGTTAAATAAGATTCAGCATGGTATCAACATGAAAACATTACATTCATGCATCATGTATCAAAATAAACCTAAGCATGCGAAATCTAAGCGTGGCATGGTTTAATGAATGATTGAACATGATAAATGGAAAGTAGAGCATGTTTGATAAACTAAACTTTAAATCATGCATAACGAACTAAATTTAAACATGCGTGAACGTCTCATTAATTTAAAATAACAAAGTAGAAATTTAGAATTCACTTCCACATCATTATTTTCACTTTTCTAAAGCCTTAGTGGAATCCCTTTCACAACTTCCCAACTGCTATCACAAAATTTTAGCAGCACCTCATTACTTCTACCCAAATTGTTGTTTAGAATAGCTCCAGAAGAGAGAAAAAATGCCAAGAGGGAGGCAAAGGGGGAAACAGAGAGCAAGAAAGATGTATCAATTTTTGATAGGGTGAAGAGAATGTAAGCACAGAGGGTCCTTACATAGAGTTTCAGGGGTTGAAGATTGGCAGGTTTGGACGTCTTATTAATATAAACTTTCTAATTCCCTCTTTTGCGCAAGTTCACCACTTAGCTCACGGAATGCACTTTCTAATTTCCTTTATTTGCGCAAGTGTAGAATTTAGGGTTTCCGCAATACACTATAGATCAAAATGCAAGACCATGGTCCTCTATGAGGGGACCACAGTCTTGCAGTTCCTTTAATCATAGGACTATGGTCCTCCTACAAAGGGTCGCAGTCTTGGTTCCTTTTCCCTTTATACTCTTTCTACTCTTAGGTCACAATTTGGGCACCGTGGTTTTTATTTTTCCTTTGCTTCCACTTTCCTCATGTTTCCATTTCTTGTATGATGCGTCAAAGTAAGGTAAAGCTTGCTTATTCTTATAAACTGGAAAACAAATTGCAATTGCTCAAATTTTCATATAATTGTAGGAAATTAATTTCATCTTCATTTATTGCATTTAGTACAAATTTTTAGGGTATTACAACGTACCCCCTTAAAAAGAATTTCGTCCTTGAAATTTGTACCTATTAACTCGAGTGTCCCTTCCTCAATTGATTCTAGTAAAGTAGTGTAGATACTTAGCCATCATTTTACTTTCTAGTTCCCAGGTGGCTTCTTCTACTTCATGATGTTTCCAAAGGACTTTAAGTAAGGAAATATCTTTCATTCTCAGGTTCTATATCTTGTGATCAAGGATCCTCTCTACCCTTCTTCATAAGTAGCATCATCTTGTATATTCACCTCCGCCCAATGGATTATGTGAGAGGGATAAAGCTTGTACTTTCTCAACATTGATAGATGGAAAATGTTATGTAACTAGGACATTTGGTTTGGTAGGTCTAACTTGTAGGCACATTCTCCAATTCTTCTACTTACGTCAAATGGACCGACGAATCTGGGCAATAGCTTCCCCATCCAAACCTCTTAATCTCTTTCTGAGGACTTATCCTCAAGAATACCTTGTCACCTACTTGGAACTCAAGGGGTCTCCTTCTTTTATCTGCATAACTCTTTTGTAGACTTTGTACTACAGCCAATATTTTTTGTATCAATTTGACTTGGTTATCAACTCTTCCACCAAATCTGGCCCAGTAAGTACATGATCTTCAAGTTCAGCCCAACAGGTTGGCGATCAGCAGGGCCTTTTATAAAGAGCTTCATATGAAGTCATCTTTATACTTGCCTCATAATTGTTGTTATAGCCATCTTTAAAGTCAAGAAAACAAGACCTCAACATGTCTTCTAGTGTCTGAATGACTCTCTCAGACTGGCCATCAGTTTGAGGGTAAAAAGTGACACTATGGTGAGTTTGGTGCCCAACTCCTTTTATAGACTCTGCCAGAACTATGAAGTGAATCGAAAGTCTTGGTCAGATACTATCGTCTTGGGTACACCATGAAGTTTTACTATCTCTTTCACGTAGAGTTCTCCCAACTTACTAACTTGATCTGTGGATCTATTAGCAAGAAATGAGCCCTTTTAGTGAGACGATCCACAATTACCAATACAGTATCTTCTCATTTCTGCTTCCTGGATAACCTATTGACAAAGTTTATGGCAATGTTATCCCACTTCCATTTAGGGATAGGGAGTGGTTGTAACATTCCAGAAGGTTTTCGGTGTTCTACATTCACTCATTGACATGTTAAGCACTCAGTCCTCTTTCTGTGATGAATCATCAGGGTCGTACACGGAGACAGCACACCCATTGGACGGGAGGCACCGAACTTGGGTCGGCCGTCAAGAGCCAAAGGCTACTTAATTCCTTCTCTTTCTATCTATCTCATGCTTCAAAGCCTTTCTTTTAAATAAGTTATGAAAACAATTCAAAATACACAATGATCTTTAAGATGCGAATTTGTTTGTCACTAAAATAAGATTCATCGAGAAAATGTATGTAGCTGTTCGAAATACTTATAAATTCAACATAAAAACACAATTCAAAAAGAGATACAATAAGGCTTATGGCCAAGTTTGATGCCTATTGAAATTTACAAGTAAGATAGTTTAAAAGATGGGAGCAAATGCCTAGTTCAAATCATTTACAACAAAATGAAAAAACATTAACCCAAATACTGTGACACCCTCCCAGTGAGGTCCCACCCAACATGACAGGCTCGCATGGTTGGTCACCCCTATAGTATCAATGATCACCTGTAAATAAAATAATGGGGTGAGCTCGAGAGCCTAGTGGATCATCTCTACACATCATTAGCATTATATAAACCAAAATACACAACATGCAAACACGTTCATTACATTAGGGTGTTTCAAACATTTTATTGGTCAATCCGTCGAGTTTTGAAGATCGAAAGAGCTCTACTCTTAGTGTTCTCATGTGGTTTGGGAGTGAATTTGGGGTAATGCCTGAGGGCTGGTTACCTTTTGGGACCACGATCGAAGGAGAGAAGTCTTAAGTGACTCACAGTGTGACAGATCAATCAACTATCGCAGCCAGCTTGGGTGGGACACCTATGATGACGCTATGCAACTTATCATCACCCCGGTACATAGAGCTATTAAATCTTAATTTAATCTTCTTAAGTTGCACATTCCATTTCAATTCATAGCAATTCAATACACCGAATGATTCAAAGGAAATAATATAGATACAACCATTTTTCATGAAAAATAATTCCTCAACTCCGAATCCATACATATTTTCAAACCGAATAGGCAAACATCATGGCTTCTCAACAATCCATTCCAATCAAGATCAATCAAGTAAGTCCTAGCATGCCTCTAAATACATATTAAGCTAAAGAAGCATCATGTTATGCATTCAAAATCTGAATTATACTAGTGAGCAAGGAAATCCCACCACATGATATTCAATTCCCTTGAGTCACTGTTCTTATTTTTAGTTACCATAGATCTTCAATCTACACCATTAAACATTCATAGCTCATGAGTTCAGAGCATTCTTCACTTGTTTAATAATACTCTAATGGTCTCACCACATTTGTATCCCATAGTGTATACAAGGCCAAGATGAAAAATTGAGTTGGGAACTCATTACCATAGTCACCAAAATCGGTAACCACGTTACCGAGGTAACCAGTGTGCAGACTGGTTTTTCCAATTTGTTACTGCGATAACTACAGGATTTCTCCCAAAATGCAATTCTAGCGTACGCTATCCCATTTGTGGTCCCTTTTTGGGTCTTTGCATTCAACCACATATGATTAAGCTTAGAATACACATCCCACACCCATGGCAAACATTTAAAACATGAATAGATCGGAGAAATAACACTATACCTCGCGCTATTTGCTTTCTCCTTTTCATTCACCTTTAACACGAGGCTCCAACCTTCAATCACTTATGTTTTCATTCCATACACAACATCCATACTCAGAACACACCAAATAATGGTGATTAAACACCCATTCGAGAGGAGAAACTTGGCTCACCTGGTTTGTCCTTGTGCAAGACAAGAAAGCCCTCAATTCTTCCTTGGTTGGTGTAGTTCTTCCCCTTTTGCTTGAGAAGCAGTTGACAATGATTTGAGTGAACTAAAGTTGTTGAAGAACTCAGATGGAACCAAGAAAAATCTAAGTGAACCATTCTCTAAAGAAATCACAAGCTCTAAGAGAGAAATGAAAGATTTTTGGGCTTCCTACACAGGAATTTCCTTATATAGTCCCGCATTACTGCGGTCACCGACTGCGGTAAACAGTGCCAAACTTTTTTTTTTAGATTTTTCTGTGATTATCGCTGTAGTTAGTTTCATTACTGCGATAATCACGTAAATGCACCATTTTTTGCACATTTTCTTTTGATTTCTGATTTCATAGCATTTTTAATAATTATTCCAAATTTACTTATACATCTTTCATGCAATCATAAGTTTAAAATACTATTTCTTATTTATTTAATTAATTATTTGATATTTAAATTGTTGTAAAATATGTGGCGGTCTCATTTAATTTCAAGATATTGTAGTCTTCATCCAAAATTCATACTTGCTGAACTGGGCATACAATTGGTGTCTTCTAAGGGTCTCCAACATCAATCTCAAGTGTTTTAAGTGTTTAGCTTCTAACCTAGAGTAAATCAGGATTTCATCCATGAATACCACCACAAACTGGTCGAGATATTATCTAAACACTCTGTTCATCAAATCCATGAATGTCACTGGGGCATTAGTCAAATCAAATCACATCACGGTGAACTCAAAGTGTCTAATCATGTTTTAAAGGTTGTGTTGTGTATATCGGAATCCTTGATTCTCAGTTGGTGATATCCCAAACTAAGATCAATCTTTGAGAATGAGTGGCTCTTCTTAATTGATTGAATAGGTCATCAATCCTTAGTGGGGGGTACTTGTTCTTTATGGTTGCCTAGTTTAGTTTTCGGTAGTCGACACATAGTCTCATAGACCCATCTTTCTTCTTTATGAATAGCACCGAAGCTCACCATAGTGATTTGCTTGGCCTGATGAAGCCTTTTTCTTGAAGTTGGTCTAGCTGAGTCCTTAACTCAATCAGCTCTATTGGTGTCGTCCTGTAAAGAGGTGTGGCTATAAGGTTGGTTATATGGTGAAGTTCAATTTTGAACTCTACTTCTCTACCTAGTAGTAGTCCCAGTAGGTCATCTGGGAATACATCTTTGTACTCACTAACTACTTCTAAGTCTTGGATCCTCCCCTGTTCGACAGGGTCCTCCCCTATTCGACAGGGTCCTCCCCTGTTCGACAGGGTCCTCCTTTGAGAACTTCTCGAACTCATCCTTCTACATCAAGCAATTCATCATGGTGATTGTTGGACTTTTTGGTAATCTTTTCATGTCACCATTGACTCTATAGGTTCCCCCGAACGTAGGGTTATGGTTACTCGAATCATAAGACAATCTATCTGTGCCTGATACTAGTTTAACTTGTCCATCCCCAAGATTACATCATAGCCATAAAATGAAAAAGTACATAGGTCGACAGAGATTAATTTATCCCCAAACCTTAGGTCACAACTACACATCCTTTTAGAGGTAACAATGGTCCCTATTGGTGTGGACACATTCAAAGTCATGGTAGTTTTCGTTACAAGTTGTAGCCTATCAACTAGTTCTTCAGAGATAAAAGATTTTGAGGCATCTGAATCAAATAACAGTCTTACAGCAACATTGGATAATAGGAACGTACCTTCCACAGCAGGGACTTGCTCTTCCTGTGCCTCGCAACAACAAACATTCTGGCCTGGTTCTAACCACGGCTCTAGTTTTGCCCTTGATTGGCATTATGTTGTTGTTGTCTGCCCTGAGGATGACCATCCTGACCTCTTCCATGATTCTTATGTAGCAACTATTGCTAAAGAGACTAAGCTAGTGCAATTAGGCAATTTCATGCTATGTGGCCTCTTTGCTTATACAGGTAGCACAATCCTTGTCTTTTCGCCTGTTCTTTTGACTTATCTTTAGGTTGCCCTTGTTTTTGAGTCTGCGATTCTTTCCCACCACTTTTGTTCTTTTTTCTGGGCCCCTTGTCTATCTTTCTCAGTTTTGGGCCTTATGTTTCTACCCCTCAATCTCTGTTCCAAGTTCAGCTTCTATTCTAGTGTTAAAGCCTTTTCTAAGATGTCTCTATACGTCTTTAGGCATAAAATCATTATTATCTTTCGGATCTCCATCTTGAGACCCCGTGCAAAACGATTGGCTTTCATTTTCTCCTCTGATCAACTTTAGCAAGAATTTGGCCAGCTAAGTGAACTTCCTTTCATATTCAGCTATAGTTATGTCCCTTTGATTCAGCTGAATGAAATCTTCTTATAGCTTCATTAGCGTGGCCTCCAAAATGAATTTCTCGTAGAAGACCTCCTTGAATTCTTCCTAGCTCAGTATCTCAACATTAGCGTTAGAATCCATCTTCATCATTCGCCACCAACCTCTGGCTGATCCCTTGAAGTGATGTGTGGCCAGTGCTACTCTATGCGAACTTGTCACCTTCAGTACATCTAGGTGTTCCTCCATTTTCTGGTACCAGTGGTCAGCAGTTATGTAGTCAACAGTACCATCGAACTACGATGGGTGGAGCTTTTGTAACTCCATCAGCATCTTCCTTTGTTCCTTATCTTTCAGGTCTTCTTGGGCACTCTAACAATCCAAAACCTCAAGTATGGGCACTAGCTGCTGCACATGTATCGGTTCAAGTATTTGCGGTTGTGAGGCTATTTAAGGTAACATGATAAACGAAAAGTAGAGCATGCTTGATAAATTGAACTTTAAATCATGCATAACGAATTAAATTTAAACATGCATGAACATCTCCTTAATTTAAAACAACAAAGTAGAAGTTTAGAATTCACTTCCACCTTAGTATTTTCACTTTTCTGAAGCTTTAGTTCAATCCCTTTCAAAACTTCCCAACTGCTACCATAAAATTTCAGCATCACTTCGTTACTTCTACCCCAATTGTTGTTTAGAATAGCCCCAAAAGAGAGAAAGAATGCCAAGAGGGCGGCAGAGGGGGAAATAGAGAGTTAGAAGGATGTATCAATTCTAGCTAGGGTGAAGAGAATGTGAGCACAGAGGGTCCTTATATAGAGTTTCAGAGGTTGAAGATTAGCAGGTTTGGATATCCGGTTAATAGCAACTTTTTGATCCCTTCTTGTGCGCATGGATAGCTACTTAGCACATGAATTTAGGGTTTTCGATTGCACTTTCTAATTTCCTTTCTTTACACAAGTGTAGAATTTAGGGCTTCCACAATACACTAAAACTCAAGATGCAGGACCACAATCCTCCATGAGGGGATCGTGGTCTTGTGGTTCCTTTAATCACAGGACCACCGTCCTCCTAAGGAGGACTGTGATCTTGGTTCACAAGACTGGGTTCTTTTTCCCTTTATTTTTTTTCTAGTCTTAGGTCACAATTTGGGCACTATGGTTTGTATTTTCCCTTTGTTTCCACTTTCTTTAAGTTTCCATTTCTTGTATGATGCATCAAAGCAAAGTAGAGCTTGCTAATTCTTATAAACTGGAAAACGAATTCTAACTGGCTAATTATACTCAAATTTTCATATAATTGTAGGAAATTAATTTTATCTTCATTTATTGAATTTAGTACAAATTTTCAAGGTATTACAGTAAATATCCACTCTTGTTCTTATTGGCCATAAAGAGATGAGATTTGATTATGCCACATTGAGAAGGCTAGACAATTGGAAATATGAGTCATTTCTTACTTTCCAAATTGGTGTAAGTCACTCCTGCATCAATTGCAATAGTCATGGGCTCTTCCTTATGCTCATGCACAACCTAATCAAAGTTGCTAGACCTTTCTCTTGATTAGAACACCGTTTTAGCTCATGTTGCATCCTACCACACTTAGCCGATTGTCCTAACAACCTTTGATTTGAAAAAGGAGAGTGTCTGAACGAAGATTTTCTTTCTCTCAGTATGAAAGTTTGAGAGAGAAAGGTGAGCACGAGAGAGACTATTTAAATGGGTAAACATGACTATCCACCCATTTTCGGAGACATTGTGTGCAATCTAAAAGCCACACCTCGCTAGGACCTAAACAACACTAGATTGTAGCATTTTTTACGACGACAACACCTCAAGAATGGTGTAAATCTATTAACTGTATGCTAAGAATCGAACTTGTAAAGTTAGGTGGTTACTCCCTCAAAATCAGGTCACAAATACTTAGTAAGCAACTCACATTAGACTTGATTTTGAAACTACTAGCATACATGTGAGACCATGACCTTTACTATCGTAACTCCTTCTCAGGCAATGGCATGATCGACACATAATTTTTAAACGTGATAGAGTACTAAAATTTCAAAAACCCTATAACCCTTCTTAACCAAATCATCAATTTTGTGGAAAAATTTTAACAAAGTCTCCTTTAAAAATATAACATCGGACCAAATCCAAATCACCTATTAAATCATAATCAATATAAAAAAAAACACATACATTCATTCTCATATTAACCAATTATCCATATAAGATCCATAACCTGTTACAATTCTATTAGATGATAATAGGTATATATACATCTCAAAATACTATAATTTGGATAATTATTACAATCAACAACATATTCTAAGTCCCACAAAAAGAAATTTGCAACTATCACTCCCTCACCTTCTCTTTTCCTTTCCTATCAAAACTTGGAGAAAATAATAAAGAATATGGCGATCAAAGAACAAGCTTGATGAATAGTCTAATTTATAGTACCACATAGTCATCATATGTATGAAAACATGAAAGGCAAAAAAACTTTCTATCTCACGTGCAAATATAATAAAAGTAACATACGTCCACCATATAATGTGTGAACATGTATTTAGTTTCAACACCACATAATTTCTTTGAACATGAATCATTTCCCTCCTTCTAGATAGCAAAGTGAGTCTATTCCTTATGTGAACAAATGAGGAGTGCACCAACTTTAGTTATCAATTTCGTAATTTATTCACTTCTATGTCTTTCATCTCACACCAAGAATACACAACCAAAAGTACCCCAATGATTAATGTTGTGGGTCTTGTCCTTGAGATTAAGACCTACAAAAATGCTACCACATCAATGACCTACTTAAGCTTGTTACTGAAATGTTCTAATGCATCAAAATCATTTTATAACATTTAAATAAACATGCAATGTTGTATATTATTTTGCTTAGTTGAAATCAAAACTTGTAATATAATATCAATGTCACACATAATACCAAAAGTAATATTACGCACCAAAAATTCACGTCTAGCTAGTTGCTAATATCAAATCCAAATTAAGTTTCAATCCATCGATATTATCCTATCACAAAGTCATTTCATATGCTCCAAATCAAATTCAACTCAATTGATTTTCATTTTACAAATAATTTATAACAATCTTTTTCTTTATATGTAGTCCACTTTATGTATTTGACTTCACATATTAGTGCACATAAATCCAAACATTCAAGCAAGTCATAAGATTTTTCTAACTCAAATAAAATTATTTCATAGCATAAAATATCAAAAAATAGGCTCCCAATTATGTTTTTACTAACTTTTCAAGTTACTATAAATAACTCAATTTTTAATTACTCACCAAAATTTTGAATGATGTCCGAAATCTATAAATTTGTTGATGAGGCCAAAATTTTATTCTTTATATTTTTTGTAGAACTCAATCAAACTTTTATTAGGGTTTGACATGTTCAAAAGCCTCCAAAGTTTATTCAACTTTGGGTATTCATATTGGTACCTATGAGATATATGAATTCAAACCAATTACATATTTGTGATCTATGTGTCACCATGAGTATAATGCTATAACTTTTACTTAGTTTCACTCAACCTGATGTAACACTGCATTTTTGGGTGCCAATATAAAATACCATCTATAGAAAAATTATACCTTGGAGTCATAATAGTTGGATTACATAACATTTTTTAGTGAGAATGAAGAGATATAGCTTATATAGGTGTCAAATCCATCACAAAACATTAGACATTTTTTTCTCCTCCCTTCTCTACACTCTATCTTTTATTTGGTTGGAAATGAACAATGAAAACAAGAATGGGAGAAGAAAGGCATTCTCCACCACCTCACGCAACCTTTTATATATTATAAAATATATATTGTATTTATAAATCATGTCTCACTACTTTTGTTATCATCTCCATATTATTTTTTTAACATTTTTTCTTACACCCCTCCACTTGGTAATACATACATACATACATACATACATATAGCTACCTTTGTTTATTATTTTTTCTTAATTTCTAACATTTATCTATGGGTTACATTTTTTATTTCACATGATATTTTTTACAATTTTGTATACCTATATTTGACTTAAAGGAATTTTGTCATCTAAATTAAAAAGAAAGGGAACGTACTCCTGCATCATATCCCTATGCTCTTCATGATCATAAAATTGTCATTTGACTTTATTCCTCAAATTTTCTTTCTTTATTGCTTGTATCCTCCTCAACTTGTAACTCAGTCATATCAAGAATATGCGTCGAATCTACATAACATCTTTTAAGCATGGATACATGAGACAAGTTATGAATACTAGCTAGTTGAGTAGGTAATGAAAGCCCATAAGCCAGTGTAGCAATTCTCTTTAAAATTTGGAATGTTCTTACAAAACATCGTGCTAAATTTCCTTCTACTTTAAATCTCATTTGACCTTTTTGTAGTGAGACCTTCAATAAGACTCGATCACCAAATTCAAACTCTAGGCCTATGTCAATTATCGAAATAACGTTTTTGATGATTTTTTGTTGCTTTGTGTTCCTACCTAATCTATTTAATCTTATATGTGTGATATACAATAACGTCTAGCCGTAAAAACTCTATGATTCTCCAACTTCGTACCAACAACTTAGAGATCTGCAAGGTCTACTATAAAGAGCCTAAAATAGTGTCATGCTAATACCTTCCTGATAGTTGTTATTGTATGCAAACTCACACAAATGAAGATGCTCATTCCATCTCCCATTGAAATCTAAAATACAAGCCTTGCGCATGTCCTCAAACATTTGAATAACTCATTTACATTGTCCATTGGACTGAGGATGAAATGTGGTATTGAAACAAAGATGAGTCCCTAGTCGACTCTGCCATGACTATTAGAACCTCGACATAAACATTAGATCTCTATCTAATATAATAAATATAGGCACCCCATATAGCGTCACTATCTTTATTCACAAAGTCCTTGATGTTCAATAGAAGAAAATAGGTAGATTTTGATGATCTATCAATGATCACCTAGATGACATCATATTTGCCTCAAGTCCTTGGTAACACAACAAAAATCCATTGTGATATGCTTCCATTTTCATTTACTAATGGATAATGTTTGTATTTGTCCTTTAGGTCTTTGGTGTTAAGCCTTTACCTACTGGCATACTTTACATTTTTCGTACATACTTAACTGTATCAATTTTCATTCCATGCCACCATACTGTCCTTTTCATATCATAATACATCTTAGGCGCTCTTGAGTGATAGTGCATTGAGATCTATGTGCATCTTGGAGAAACTTAGCTTTAAACTCTCGATGAACTAGTACTCATATCCTCCCTTAAAATTATAGGATACCATTAGAATCTCAATGCCAATCATTTCAATCAACACTATTAGCCCAAGAATCATACATCCCAAAATTTGGATCATGTTGTTGCAAATCCTCAGTCGTTCGAATTTTAGTATCTATTAGTCACATTTGTATTTGAGCACTTATACCCATTGGGGAGTCAATGAAAAATATACTCATGATTATAACCCTTTGTGGCATCAACCATTTATAAACCATTTGACAAGCCACAACACCAACTTCAATTTGTTTCTTCCTCAATGTGTCAACAAAAATGTTAGCTTTTTAAGGGTGATATTCCAAAGTGAAGTGATAATCATCTGTATTGCCTCATATTAAACTTTTTTTATCAAATAAGTACTTTAGAATTTTATGATCAAAATATAATATGAATCTCTCACCATTATGGTAGTGTCTCATACTTTCAAAGCAAATACCACCTCAACTAGTTCTAGATCATGTGTTGGGTAATTTTTTCATGCACCTTTAATTGCCTAGATGTATAAGCTATCATTCCACCATCTTGCATTGAAACACACCCCAGACTTGAATGTGATGCATCAGTATAAATGACTAGCTCTTTCCTAGGCTTCAAAAGTACTAGTATTGGTGTAGTAGTCAACTTTTTCTTCAATTCTTTCAAAGCTTCTTCCATGCATCAGTCTACATAAAGAACACATTCTTCTGAGTTATCCTAGTCTGTGGAGCAACTAATCTAAAGAAACTCTCTATGAACTTCCTACAATATCCAGCTAAACCCAAAAAGGCTTTGAATTTCAATCACTATGGTTAGTTTTGGCCATTTGATAATCTCCTCAACCTTCAAGGAATCTATAAAGATACCCTATGCACTCACTACATGACCCAAAAATTTCACTTCATCTATCCAAAAGTGACATGTACTAAACTTTGCATAAAATTTGTGCTCTCTCTGGGTCTGTAAAGTAGTTGTGAGGTGTTGTTCATGTTCCTCTCATGTTTTTGAATAAATAAGAATATCATCAATAAATATAATATGAAGGGATTAAGATATGGTTTAAATACCCTTTGCATTAAATCCATAAATATATCAAGTGCACTAGTTAACCCAAATGGCCTAACCAAGAATTCATAATGTTCATGCCTTGTTCTAAAAGCTATTTTTGGAACATCCTCTTCTCTAATCCTCAATTGATGATACCTCGATCTCAAATCAATCTTTTAGAAAAATATGGCTCTAATTAGCTGATCAAACAAGTCATCGATTAGTAAAAGTAGATATTTGTTCTTCACATTCACCTTGTTTAGCTAATGATAGTCAATATACAACTATAGACTCTTGTCTTTCTTCTTGACAAACAACACAGGTGCTCCCCAAGTTGACATAATTGGAGTAATAAAGCCTTTACTTAACAATTCTTCAAGTAGCACCTTATGTTCTTATAACTTCTTTGGTGCCATGTGATAAGGTGGAATAGAGATAGGTTTGATTCTAGGCATCAACTCAATAAGGAAATCAATTTTCCGTTTTAGAGGTAATCTAGGTAGTTCATCGGAAAGTACATCTAGAAATTCATTCACCATTAGAATCTTTGATAACTAAGTCCCTTGCTCTTTTTCTTTCACCTTTTTTATGCCAACTAAATACCATGTTTCCAAATCAGTAATTTAGTTGACCTTGGGTAGGGGATTTCAAGGTATCCATGCCTCTATAAATAAAAGAAGATTGTCCTCGAATCTTAAAAACTACTCTCTTGGCAAAACAGTCAAGATGAGCATGATAAGCAACAAGTCAATTCATACATAGTATGACATCAAACTCCAATAATTCTAACACCCTCAAATCAATAGACATTTCATGTCCTTCGTAATTAATTACACATTTCTAACATATTATATTAGGAATCATCCATTCCCTAACAACTATACTCAATATCAAGGGTGTATTGGTTCCAACAAGAGTGAGTTTAAATTTATCTACCATACTACCAGAAATAAATGATAATGTGGATCTGTCATCAATTAAAATGCACATCATTATATCATAAATGCTAATCATACCTTCAATCAAATTCTTGTTGGCCTATAGATCAGGTTCAATTGTTGCATTAGCATGCTCCCTTGGAAGCATTGAAGTCATTTGAGATGGACCTGCTGAAACTCCTTAAGGTGTTCAAAATGGACATTTTGTTTCTTTTATAACCCTTTTGTCCACAACGAAAACAAGTAATATATAATTTGGGGGAGGGGCGGAGGGAAAGATCCTGTTTGAGATTGGATCCTTGGTGTTGACATCCAATCCTATCCTCAGCAATCTCCTTGTCTAGATGGAATTGGTTGTCTCATTGAGGAACTCTAACTCTAAGATTTCTATATAAACTTTGATCCCCTAAATGTTGTTGTTGGAACTACTACCATTGATGTTGTATGTGACCAACCCTATTAGATGCTTCACCAATGCGAAATCTCTAATTTTCCTTGAATTGTTTCCTATTCCACTTCAACTTGTTTATTCCATGGGATATCATATATTGTTGAGATGACGGTAGAGAGGTGTATAAAGCAACTTCTATATTTGTAGTTCCTCTCTCTTGAAATTTAAAGCCTAATTTATAGCATCTGCATATGTCTTTACTCCAACTAGTGCCAACCCTTCACATATCATATTCCGAAAACTATCTCAAAGCTTTTTCATTCATAAGATATCAATGGGTATTAATTTTGGTGCAGAGGATGACAGCCTATTAAATGCTTGTTCATGAGTATGAACTGTCATATTCCATTTCCTCAAATGAATGAAGTGATCCCTTCATTTTTCTATCTTTGTTGGTGGAAAGAAACACTCATAGAACTTCTCTTTAAATTTATCCCAACGGAGGGCCCCTTGATGTCTCTTACTTGTGACTTCCACCATCATTCTACATCATATGTGAATTTGAGAGTACCTAATTGAACTCTATCCTTGTTCCAAACTTGAATGTCATCAAATATGGTTTCTATCCTCATTAATGAATTTTTAGTAACTTCCAAAAGCAAATCCCTTGTAAATGGTGGAGGTTCTCACATTTTGAAAGCTTTTATCACCTTATTATAACAATTTTTTTCTCCTCACTTTTATTTGCTAGCATTTGAGTTTTTGTTGCAACAATGGGCACTACTTCATGAACCCCAACACTGCTAGCACCAATTTTAGAGACTGTTGTTGCGTTGGGCATCCATATTTCCTCCCTAATCTTTGCCATCATTTTTGTTAGCTGAGCAGTATTCTACTAATGCACAAGTGTCATCTCCTCCAACCTTTTAAATTATTCCTCTTGTTGATCCATAATTCTTTTTTTTCCTTCCTTTTGATTCTGTCAATTTATAAAAAAGAGAAACTCATTAAATGACAATAACAAATTTATGCTCTCATATTAGCTACCCATACCAACATACATAACAACATATGAGGTTGTTTATCCTTTTAAGGTTTTTTAGCCTAAGGCCCTAATACTACTTTGTCACGATCCCTTCTCAGGTGACATCATGACTGACTTAGATTTTTCAAGCATGTCAAAATACTAATATTTCAGAAAACCCTCTTAAGCCTTCTTAACCAACTCATCAATTTTGTGGAAAAATTTTGACAACTTCCTCTAAAAATATAACATCTACCCAAATCAAAATTAAATGTTAAATCACTATAAAAAAAAAACACATACATTCCTTCTCATATTAACTAGTTATCCACATAACATCCATAACTTGATTCAACAATCCATCTAGATGATAATAGGCATATATACATCTCAAAATATTGTAGTCTAGATAATATTACAATAAAAATTATATTATAAGTCTAAAAAGAAAAGAAATCAGCAACTATCACTCCATCACCGTCTCTTTTCCTTTCCTGTCAAAACTTGGACAAAATAATAAAGAATATGGCAATCAAACTATAAGCTCGGTGAATAATCCAACTCATGGTGTCACATATCTATCATATGTATGAAAAGATGATAGGCAAAACAATTTTTGAAGTCATGTGCAAATGAAATAAAACCATCATACATGCACCATATAATGTGTGGACATGCATTTAGTTTCAACACCATGCAATTTCCTTAAAACATAAACTATCTCCCTCCTTCTAGATAACAAAGAGAGTCTGCTCTAATTATCCATTTCATAACCTTATTCACTTCTATGTCTTTCATCTCATACCAAGAATGCACCAACTAGATTTACCACAATGATAAATCTTGTGAGTTTTTTTCCCAGAGATTAAGAACCATAAAAATGATGTCATGTCTGTAACCTACTTAGGTAGGTTACTAACATACCCTAATGCATCAAAATTATGTTACCTACTTAGGTAGGTTACTAACATACCACAATTTTTGAAGTTATGTTAGTAACATACCCTAATGCATCAAAATTATTTCAAGAAATTCAAATAAACATGCAATGATTATATTAATTTATTTAGTTAAAATCACAATTTATATATATAAGACCAATGTCACACGTAATACCAAAAGTAAAAATTACTCACCCATAATTTACATCCAACTAGTTGCTAGTATTCAATCCAAAATTAGGTTTCAATCACCCATATTATCCAAACATGAAATCATTTCACATGCGCTAAATCAAATTCAACACATTTGATTTTCATTTTACAAATAATTTATAACGTATTTTTTTCCTTATATTTACTCCTATAAATGCATTGGACTTACATATTGGTGTGCATCAACCTAAATATTCTCAACAAGCCCTATGTTTATTATTCTACTTATATAAAGTATTTTCATGGCAGAAAGAACGGCTTCCCAAAAATATTTTTACTAACTTTTCAAGATATTGTAAATAATCCAATATTTGATTAGTCACCAGTATTCCAAATGATATCTAAAGTTTATAAATTTGGTATCGATTGAGTTCAAAATTTTGTTATCTATATTATTGTCAAATTCAATTAAAACTTTATTAGGGTTTGTCATATTCAAAAGCCTCCACAATCATTCAACTTTGGTATTTATATTGGCGCCCATACAAGATATGAATCCAAACTAATTACATATTTGATCTACATGTCACCAAGTGAACTGGTATGACTTTTACTTAATTCTACTCAGTGTGGAGCAAAACCTTACTTTTGAGTACCATTATAAAATATCATTCATAGTAAAAATTATACCCGTATAGTTGTAATATATGGCTTACATAACATTTTTGTAGTGAGAATGAGGAGAAATAGTTTACATAGGTGTCAAATCCATCGTGAAACACTGGACATTTTTTCTCCCCCCTTGTTGACGTCTTTTCTTCCTCTTGCAGTAAATGAACAATGAAAACAAGAACAAGAGAAGAGAAGAATGCCTCATACAACCTTTTATATCTATATGTATGTATGTATGTATGCATAATTACCTTTGTTTATTATTATTTTTGCTTAATTTCCAACTTTCATCTATGGGTTACATTTTTTATTTCACGTCATGTTATGTTTAATTATATACACATATTTAACTTTGACATATATGTATATATGCCTAATACATGCATATATACACGTATGTCATGTTTGTGTTTAATAATAATCACAAATTGTTACATTTACACTCCTAGAAAGTACATAGAAATATCTGCAAAATGCCACTAAAATGGCATGAAATAGTAAACTATAGTGTAAGATCCAAAAGCTCAAAGATAGGTGGTTAACATGAAATCACACTTGCTGTTGAACTTACAATCAGCAATAGAAAACATATGATTTGATGTTGAATCCTTAAGAATCCTTTGACCAAACCACTATTGTATTATAAAGCATTACAAGACAAATGAATCAAGTCCTAGAACATTTAAATTTGATACAAAAAAGGCCCTGAATCAAGTTGAGAAATGTCCATAATTCTATAGTTAGAAGCACATAGTAGCACACTACAACAAATGGTGCAATACACTACCCTATGTTTGAAACATTTGAGACATTTCCCAAAGTGCAACACACTGCACCTTTATGGCATTGTGTCATATTGTGTTGTTTTAGAATAGAAGATTCTAGAGAATTTTTGGTTTCATGCATGTGTGTTGGCTAATCAAGTGCGATATGATGGTGGATTTTAGAGTATTGTAAGGGCCCAATTATGCATACAAATATACCAACTTAGGATCAAATCCTAGCACAAAGTTATGACACTAAAAATTGACATTTTGTGTGCATAGGTGTGAACGTAGGAGCACTAGCAGGAGGAGCGATCTTGTAGGAAATTTCCTAATTTCCCTGGAGCTTATATGCTAATAAAACTTTTTTGAATTTCTATTCCCTTATTGAGCATGCACATATATGCATTGATTATGAAAAGCCCATATGTGGATAGTCAAAGTACTTGGTGGCATACTTTTATGATTATATACAACGATTAACTATGAATGTGGTTGATATCATATTATTGGCGTTTAAGATATGATTGGAATATGAATGCCACGTTTATGTACAATTTGGAATATGTATATAAGCATTGAGCGCACATAGCCATGTAACATGTGAAAGTTAGCAACACATGTGGTTTGATTGTAAGCATACAATCTTGATAGTGTGATAATAATGAGAAAATGAATTCACATGAATGATCTTTTGTTATCATGTGATGTATTTTTAGTGACTACATATACTAGACACAATTAAGATAACAACTTGCTTTTTAGGACCGTTGGCATTTGGGGCACATTGGTAGTCCACTAGTTCTAATGTGATTTCTTTCTCAATGGAAAACCTTTCTTGTGTGGCCTACATCCAGGGGTTGGGATGTTTTGTAACCTCTCTTATAAAGCATTGGTTTAAGAATTTTAGAGTTTGGGAAAAACCTCCTTTATTTGATCTTGATTTGGGGTTTGAGACGTATGAACCAAGATTGACCTTCGAGTATTATGAGGATGTAGGGCTATACGCCTAACACCATAGTTAAATTAATAAATTCTAATTTGTGAACTATCTCATAACTTGCCTTCCTAGCCATGGCTAATCGAAAACTAAAATGTTGCCTGAACGACCTAATGTTTGAGTGTTTGCACAATCTTTGTTTATATGGGATTATCTACATCGAAAATAAACCCACTGGGTTTGTAAATGTCGGGACCCCTTCCCAGAGTCAAGGGCGGCCCGACCGGCACAGCGGCCTGACGAAACTCTCTCACCAAGACGAGTTCGCCCAACCGCTGTTAAGCCATCTTTGCAAA
>JAJIYU010002683.1:0-29200 GCA_030144865.1 Tinospora cordifolia | reverse complement strand
ATTCTAAAAATCTGATAATTGTCCCAAAAATTCATAAATCAATCCTATAATTTATTTTCCTCAAGAAAACACCTTTCCCTAATATTTTCATGTGTTTTCTCCTTAAAATTTTATTTTCTCAAATTATTTTCATTTCCTTTAATAATAAAATTCAAAATTGAGAAAAATAGGGAAAAATCTTGTATTTTCTCATTATAATTCCAGAAAATACATTGAGTACATGTATGTCGGACCCGTCGTTCCAAAGTTAAAAATGTGGGTCGTCACACAATGACACTAAAATTAAGATTTTTGGAGATTAATTGATAGATTAAATTTGCATTTATGCAATTTTAGAAAATTAATTGATTCATAATATATATTTATATAAGGTTATATTATGTTATACATTAGGTAATGTTATATATATAGTATTGTATAACATTATGAAATACTTCACATAGGACAAACATTTGATCGTGATATTGTCTTGAGATATGAGTACAAATCTTCAAATGTGCCGACTTAACCTCAAGATGAGAGGTTGTGAGGTGCGAACATTGGATCATGATAGTTTTGAGATAGACCTGATTGAGAAATTTTCAAATATGCTAACCTAGCCTAAGAATAAAGTTTTTTGAGGTGTGCATATTAGATCATGATAGCTCTGAGATAGGACTGATTCAAAAATCTTCAGATATGCTGAATTGGCCTAATAATGAGAGGCTCCAAGGTGCAGACATTAGATCATGATAGTTTTGAGATAAGAGTGGTACGTTGGTACACTCTATGACTATATTTAGAGTGGTATATAGCACACTATATTGGTTCGTGGGTGGCGACTATACCACCTAGTTGGTGGGCTACGATCGTCGTTGCTATGACAATATGGCCTAGATGATGTTCACATCCGTTCAGAATGGTAATATGACCAAAGGATCCTTAAATCCAAAAAGGGGTGCTGAGGATCCTTAAAATCAAAAAGGGGTGCCGAGTTTAGACACAAGACGCTTGGAACATGATATAATTTATGGCATATTAGGTTGTTGCATTTTTATATACTGATGATCTTGTGTGCCATTCATTGTTGCATTTTTATATGAATGATTGTCATTTTGTCTGTTGCATTGTATGTAGAATGATAGACTTAAGTAGATACATCTTCTTGCTACTCACTAGGCTCATGTGGATATGGAGCTCACTCTCTTAACATTTTAGGTTCGTTCGGTGTGGATAAAGGGAAAGGAGTGCTGACTGCGTGATCTTTTCCAGCCTAGTCCATAGTAGGTTTTCTTGTTGTTTTGTTATTTTGGGTTTTTTTTTTTAAATTAGTATGTACAAGTTTTGAAAAATGTAAGGTTGAATTGGATTTTGTTAATGTAAGTAATGTTAAAGACTTCTACTATTGTTATATTATTCCTTTTTCCTTTTTATTGTTACATTATGTGTGACAACTCATAATTTGATATACAAAAATTTATGGGTTCGATATATGTATTTTTTTAGAATTTTAATGAAATACATAAATTTTCTCAATTTTTCTATTTATTGAAAAAATTATAATAATGGAAAAATATAATTTGAAGAGAGAATACGTGAAATTATAAGGAAACTATAATTTTTGGCGAAATATGATTTTTTAGAATAATTATTTAATTTTTGGAGTAATTAATAAAATTTTTGAGAGAAAAATGCAAATTTTGGTTGAATATTCAATTTTTGAAAAATAAATTTGTGAATGTTGAAAATTGTGTACAATTGGAGATTTTGAAGAGATTGATGAATGATAAAGTAATAAAAGGGAAAAAAAATTAAAAATTTCGGATATATATATATTTATATATATATATGTGTGTGTGTGTGTGTGTGTGTGTGTGTGTATACATAAAGGGAAAAAAATAGAAAACCAAAACAACAAAAAAAGAAAAAAAAAAGAGATTGGGTTTGGCCACATGGGCTGGGCCCGTGCAGCCTGAACCAAGTTGCATGGGTTTGGCCTGTGCGATTTGGACCCATGGCGCAAGCCTAGCCCACGCAGGTTTTTGGGCTAGGGTGTCGAGTGGCCTACGCGCCCCAGCCTTCTCCCCGAATTTTGCTCGATTTTCCCCCAATTTTTAGCATTTTTTCATTTGAAAACCAACAAATCCCATGGCTTTTGAGCCATGGTTTTGCCATCCCTTGAACCTCCTGAGCAAGCCAATACATGGTGCCAACAAATCACCTAGCATGGAAGCTCATGGGCCACGTGACACTCCCATTTTCCATGCAAGGCCACCTCAACATGCAACAAAACCCCCATCTTGTCCATTTTTCAGTTTCTGCAACCTATCTTCCATAGTTCATTTCTCCCTCAATCTATTTCTGTTTTTAGTGATCTAAGGCTCTTTGGAAAGCCCTTACTACACTCTACAAGATTACATAAGCCATTGGTCAAAGTTTCTATCCATTTGAGGCTAAGAAATCCACGAAAAGGTGTTGTTGGACATTGCAGCTAAACATCTTCAGAAAAACTGTGTTGGTCTGATCTTTAATGGAGTAGTTCCCAGCTCATTTGAGATACGTTCTTGAAGTAAAACCACTCATTTTCTTCCTTATCATGTGTGTTTCGATCTCCAAGTGATAAGATCTCCAAGTAAGATCCTAACCATGTTTTATAGAGTCTTGAAGTTGACTAGTTACGCACTGTTTCAACAGTTCCAGCAAGAGATAGTTCTTGGAAGTGTTTTTGAGGCATTATTTGAAGTGGCTAGGGACATCCATTTGGACTGAAATTTGAGACGTTTTAAACTTCACACCAGAGCCTACAAGAAGGTATAAACCCCAACCCTAAGCCTCTGTATGCATAATTTTATGTCCATGCCAAGATGCCTAGTTACATACAGATTTTTGATACTTAGAAAATATTTTAAACTGTTAATGTATGTGTTAAGTTGTAGGGTAAATTTAGGAATGATTATAGCCATGATTGTTTACTGTTTTGAGATGAGACTTGAACTATCAATATTCTAGAATCTAAGCTATACAAAATATGTAAGATAGGGCCTTAAATCAGTAGAACAATAGAGATGTTTAGGCACTTAGAAAACATAGGAAATTTGAAGTTTTGAACAATCTGTTACATGATAGAAAAATAGGAGACCAATTGATTGAACAAAAGAAGATATTTTGAGCTAAAATGTGGTAGAGAGGTCATTGGACATGTCAAGATTGTGGGTACCAAATTTTAGCCCAATCTAAATTGGGTAAGGGGGTCAATTGATGTACCATTTGACTATCTATCACATGAGATATGGGATTTCACAGCCCCTGTTAATACACTTAGAAACCATAATAAATGTTGACCAAGTTTGACTCGTTGACCAAGTTTGATTGATTGACCAGATTTGATCGAATTAGATTTGGGTCAGTCAAGACCGATTAAGGATAGTCAAGTAGGAAATTAAGCCCCATTCTATAAAGAACTAAAATTGAGTTTAAATAATGCATATTCGAGTGCTGTGGGACTGGGCCGGTTGTCGACGGGACATCGGTGCACGGGACCCAAGGTGAGTAGTTTGATTCGGTGTTTTCTATGACTTGTGTTCCTTGCATGAAACTTGTGTGAAATGACATGGTTTAAATGGTTTCATGAGGTTGAGATATATTTGAATGATTTTGAAAAGTGTAGATGTACACGGGTAATGAAACCATAGGCTCGAGGGCTGTGTGTCGAGGTTAGGACACATGATCAGTGCGACTAGCCTCAGAACCTGCTCGAGTCATGGCACTTGAGGGTCGAGCATTGGGGTTAGGATATTCAATGAATACACTTAGCTCATGATCTGCTCGAGTAACCAGTACGCTTGACTCAAGACCCGCTCGAGCGATAACCATAGGTTGGGTTTGCTGATTTAACCCTAGTTTGGATACAATTTTTAACTGACATATATTTGAGATTTTTTTGAAGTTGTTGTGCTGTTCATAACTGCTTTTATACTATGCTATGCATTCAAATATTATATCATTTTTACTGCTCATGCATACATGTACTATTTTGGAATGTTGGTTATGGTTGACATGTTGGTCTTACTACTCATTGAGCCACATTGATTTTAGGCTCACTACCCTACTAATATTTTAGGTTCTTCGGTGGCTGATAAAGGGAAATGAGTGGTGATCTCCTAGTTCCCTGCCAATTTTTGTTCCCTTTTCTTGGTCTTTTTGTTAGAGATCAGTCATTCTTTTGTATATGTATATATTTGTGTGGTCAATTGTGTATTTTGGACAAGGCAAATATCTAATATAATGATCACTCTTCGTATCTTTGTTTACTTTCGCTCTGAGTCTTTCAATTATTCTGATATCATTTGTTATATGAGCTTGGAGAGGCTAATAGTGGTTGGGTGAACTTGACATGGTGAGTGAGTTCGTCGGGCCACTATGCCGATCGGGCCACCCTTTGGCCTAGGGAAAGGGTTTCGACATTATGAATACTATAAATGATTTAATGGTGATTCTTAACAATAGTAGACGAATTTGATGGGGAGTAGACTCGATTGATTATTGTGCTAGTCAAGCTGCCCGTAAGTGTTCTCAAAACAAGTCTTGATGTCTACTCAAAAATGTCATAAGCATTGAAAAAATCCACCTTTAATACGACTCCCAATTCCCTCCAAATTCTATAATTTACTATTATTTCATTGACAATCAATATAATTTTAAAATGTCTTGTTCCAACAAAGGAAAATTGAGAGTCACTGACAAGGAAAGGAAGGACTGCTCTTAAAAAAACTCTTTCAAATGATTTCATAAAGACTTGTTTCTAAGCTACAAGCCCAAAATCTTGATGGAGATGACTAGTTTGAAGAGGAGGCTGAGGCTCCTCGTAGGCACCGCAAAGAGAGACGAAGATAAAAAATTTCTCATGAGAGATTACTGAATAAGTTTGTAGATATGAAACCCTAGTCATATTGGGGAAGTGTAAATTTAGAGTAAGCAAAGGATTGGCTATTGAATGTTGAGAAGATAACACGATCAATGAAGCTATCTAAAGAGAATCGGGTTTTGTTCTCTACACATACATTAGAGGGTGATGTTGCTAGATGGTGGTTGTCAGTCTTGGTTACTGAACGCCCGATTGAGACTTGGGAAAAGTTTAAAGAGTTGTTTTTGGAGGTTTTTGTTCCTGCTTCTGCCAAAGAGCAGAAGAAGATGGAGTTCTTGGCCTTGCAATAAGGCAATAAGATAGTCCAGGAATATACTTACGGATTCATTCACTAAGAGTCTTATGCTCCAGGGCTTATTGCTAATAAAGTAGAGAGGGTTGGGTTCTACCCTCGGGGGTTGAAGAACACTATTCAACTAGCAATACACAATTCTAGGCTGGAGACATTGAAGCGTCGAGCTCTGAAATACAAGGCAGATTGTAAGGAAATGTCAGTACAGCTACAAATTGTTCTAAGCAATACAATGCAGACTACTATACTAACTCCCAGTAACCAAGGTCACTGGTAGAAGAATAGAGGTTATAGGAAGAGAAATTTGTTTCGGGATTGACTAACACCCCACATACCCAATGTACCACGATAATGGCAGCTGACGCCATCCCTATCTAGACATTTAAGCCACAAGTGGCAGTACAGTCTAGAGGCCGAGGTCGAAGAGGAAGCTGAGGTAAGGGAGGCAGAGGCCTAGAGTATAGGCCATCAACACAAGCAGTACAGATGGTCCAACCAACATTGACAAGGCAAGTAGTACCGAGACTACCTTTTACCTGTTATTAGTGTGAGCAGATTAGGCACAAGAGATCTGAGTGTTCTACCTTATCAGCCTGGCCAATGGTCCAGCAGGGACAAAAAGAGAGAGCATAGGCAATTACTTAGCTTGATCCAGAAGCTACCAAGATGTTGGCAGAAGGTATCATATCTATTTTAGATTCTATTTTCTATGTGCTGGTTGATGTTGGCTCTACTTTATCATTTATATCTGGACCTACTGTTGAGTGATTAAACTTAAACTAGTTAGGGCCTCCACTTGACTTGTATTAAGTACTGCCTCGAGGGAACGTATTTACCCCAATATAATTTGCAAGCATTGTGTGATACGTGTCGGTTTCCTAGAGACAGTGGTAGATCTGTGGGTGCTCAAATTTTTGGAGTTTGATGCCATTCTAGGCATGGACTGGCTAGGTGCTTATCATGCTTTGTGTTAATTTTTATGCTAAGCATGTAGTATTTTAGATCTCGAATCAACCTATAGTGGTGTTCTAAGGTAGAAGTTTAGATAAACCTAGCACTTAGGGCATATTAGTGACACCAGAGGAGATGTTTGCCTTGGCGAGTGTGGTTTTCCTAAATACTGATGAACCTTCCAAGTCGAGACTTGATGATATTCCTATTTGTAAACAAGTTCCTTGAGGTATTTCCTAACTATCTTCTTGGCTTGCCTCCTAAGTGAGAAATCAATTTTTTCATTGAGTTGGTTCTAGGGTCTAAACCAATTTTAATAGCTCTCCTTACCATATGATACCTAAGGAGTTATAAGAGTTGAAGGTTCGACTAGAAGAATTATTGGGCAAGGGTTTTATTCGACCTAGCATATCACCCACGGGAGCTCTTGTATTGTTTGTAAGAAAAAAAGATGGGAGTCTCCACTCGTGTATCGACTATAGACAGTTGAATAAGGTGACTATAAAGAATAAATACCCTCTTCCTTGAATTGATGGTTTGTTTGATCAACTGAAGGGTAGTAGAATATTCTCTATGATTGATTTGCATTCGGATTACCATCGGATACTTGTTAGGGAAGAGGATGTACCAAAGACAACTTTTTGGACTCACTATGGGCACTATAGTTCCTATTTATGCCATTTGGCATAACGAATACCCCAACAATGTTCATGTATTTGATGTAGTGGGTGTTGAGACCTTATCTTGATCACTCTGTGATAATATTCATTGATGACATTCTAATATACTCGAGGTCTAGAAAGGAGCATGCAGAACATCTTAGAGTAGTCTTACAGACTCTGAAGGAACACCGATTGTATGCAAAGTTGAGTAAGTGTGACTTTTGGTTAACAGAGGTCAAGTTTTTAGGTTATGTGGTTAGAGCTGAGGCTAACTTTGTTGATCTTGCCAAAGTTGAAGAAATTGTTAACTGGCCAAAACCTACCACAGTGACTAAGATTCGTAGTTTTCTAGGTTTAGCAGGTTACTATCGAAGATTTGTACAAAATTTCTTCTGCATCGCAGTACCGATGACTAAGCTAACCTAAAAGAATGTACCTTTTGTATGAGACAATAACAGTGAATATGTCTTTCTTGAGCTTAAACAAAGGTTTATAGCTTTGCCATTTCTTGTTTTGCCAAAACTAGGTCAAGAATTTGGTAATTTATACTGATGCACCAGGATTAGGCTTGGTTGTATGTTAATGCAAAATGATAGGGCTATAGCCTATTCTTCTAGATAGTTAAAAGTTCATGAAAAAAAATAATAGCAGCTATTGTTTTCACGCTCAAGATTTGGCATCATTATCTTTATGATGAACGATTCATGTTGTATTCACATCACAAGAGCCTCAAGTATTTGTTTTCTCAGAAAGATCTTTGTTGGAATCATTTCAAGTGCACAGGATTGCAATAGTAATACACGGTGAATAATAACATATCATCCTCACGGAATGATATATGGTTAACAATCTCAAATCCCAATTTAATTTCAATCTTAACTATAGTAAATCTTAAAAGCAAGGATTTAATACTTTAAACAAAATTCAAAAGGAAAATAAATAATCCCTGTTTTTAAAACTGTATTAATTAAGATTTTAGTATAGTAAGATATTATGCATTCACCTCTAATCTTTATTTTAATTAATCTAAATTATGTTCTTGTAGGTTATAACGCTAGTCATCAAAACACTCTCTTGAGGCTCCTTGATACTTATTAGTTTCTTCCCTAATACCCTCTCCTGAGGTGTACGATTAACAAAACAATGCAACAAACTTAGTAATCATGTGTAACCTCCTATAGAATCAACAACCTCTCAATTAATTGATTTTCTAAGTTTATACTCTGATTATCTAATTGTTAAACCTTTCTCTCGAGTTAGTTCAACAATTTGAGATCAATTTATAGGTGGTCAATTAATAGAGAACATTAAGAATATAAAATATAAAACAATACCTCAAAATAGGTTAATCAAAACAAAAATCAAAGGGTCTTACAATCTAATTTACATCCTAGAAATCAAAAGAACTTAGCCAGACATAGCAGAGAAATCACAAATCAAAGAATTTAACAAATAGAAAATCATACTAGAATTTTGATCTTGTTCTTCACGTTCTTCTCCCTCGTTTCACTTTCTTTGCTTTACTTGGCCGTCAATAGAAATAAAACTGGCAACTGAATAATGAAAACCCAATATGAGAGGCTATTTATAGTTTTTCTTGTAGGAACCTAATTAGACACTAACACAATACGTTAATTTAACACCCTAATCGCAAAATCACAATCCTAGACCACGGTAATGCAGTCGTCTCTCAAATATTTGAATTTTCCACACATATGTGCCCAACTCAATTGTAGGTCCGCAATCATGGCTCGGTGGACCACGGTCTTGACGCGTGTGTGGTGACCTTTGTGATTTGTAGCTCGTTGTGTTTGATGAATAATAGGTACATGCCTTAATTGCATGGGCTTATATGCTCTTAGGCTAGATCCTCATTTGGGCTTGTTTCTTGTGCAAAGATTTATAGGTTTGAGTCATCTTCTGCCTTTGTTTCCACTGTTGTTCCTTAGTGTTCACCTATGTATCTTCACCTATTTAACCTGTATCTGCATAAACCACTAGAAACTTTTCTGGAACATTATATCACACATAAAAGCAAATGAAAATAGTGTTAAAACTCTTTAAATACTAAAAAACAGGCAATCTTAATATAAATGCTCATGCATCTAATTATAAACAAATATGTTCTAATTCTTATCGAACTCATGAAAAACACATATAAAATACATATAAAATAGTTATGAAGCAATGCAATTAACAAATACCCCCAAACTTAAGCTATTATTCATCCCCGAACAATGATTCAATTTCTAAAACTTACGCACCATACCATATAGAGTTAAATTCTTTTTCACTCATCATTGCGACCTCCATCTTCCATCCCCATAGTTTATGATTCATAGACATGTCCCTAGGGCCATTTTGGTTGTCTATATTTTTAGTTTACCGTGCATTCTTCCTCAAATTTACCCTTTCATCTGTCGGTATCTCAATCCTCCTCGACCGTGTAAGTGATCTATAGTTGCCATCCCACTCCTTCTCCTAATACCTAGGTATACAAACCCTCGCAATGCCCTCCTCTATCTTTCTTCTACTCAAGTCAAACTCTAGTCAAGATTAGTGGTCTTTCTTTTAGGTTGTAATGTGGCTTGGCTCAAGGTACAAGTGTAATAAGATTTTAATTCTGATACAAGTGTATACTCATAGCAATAATAATAACCTATATTGTTTGATTTTCTCATTGTAGCTTTATCCTTTCTATTCAATCCTTTGTTGTCTTCGTTCATGCTCACAAGCTTGTTTTCACAACTCCTCCAAACTTATTTAATCACATGCATTTCAATTTGTACCCACATGTACACACAAACAAAAGTAAGAAGTTCAACTTCATTGACAATACTAAAATATTGAATAAATATAACTTTTCTTTCTTTTTCTTTTCTATTTTTTCTTTTTCTTTTTTTTTTCCAAAAAATAAATTAAAACAATAAAAGCAAAAGCAAAACTGAATACATATGCATCTCAATGTTAGCATCTCTTCCTTTTTCACATCATCAGAATAAACGGTATTATAAACATGAGTGCATACAAATAGGTTCAATTGAGATATGCATAAAAGGACAGAGTGTTTCCTAAATAGAATGTTTAGGTTTATAATAAGAAAATAGGCTTTAAGGTTTAAAATTGACTACAAAGGACTTAAAGTGTTGTGACCGGCCTTTTGGCTAAAACTCAAACAATGATGGCCTACAACATTTCTCTCCTAAAGTCATTCATAAGCAGTGTTCAAGATATATTTAATTATTTTAAGAGTCTATGAAAAATTCTCTCCACTTGTAATTTAATTTTCACTCCTTACTTTCCTCAGTTTTTGGATTCTCAATCTACCTGAGACTAAAGGGTTTTGTCAAGGTCAAATTTTGGACAAACCAAACACACAGACTGTTTGAAAGTGCCCTAGTTTTTTGTCTCATCGCAGTAGAGAAATTTCAATCTCATAGGTCACTCAATGAGAATTTCAAAACGATATGGCATGGATCTAGCCTGAATGACACTAATATGCTCAATATGCTCATGAATCAACACAAAATAAATAAATGATCATGATATCTAAATGTAATGAAAGAATTGAAATAATAAATAATGTGACATGCCTATAAATATGTAGTTCAGAAGTAGTATTGCACACAATATCTATAAAATAAAGGAAAAATAGCTTGAAATTGAAGAAGATTTTCTTCAATGCACATCCCCAAACTTAAACTATGCATTGTCTTCAAAGCACAACTTCACTATGATGCTCATACGGAGGAGGATATGGTGAAGCACACATATTTGTACACATACTCGCACTCATAAAATTTGCATGGAACAAAAAGATGACAAGTATTAGTCGAGTTATTAACTAAAATACATGCATTTTTCTTTTGCTAAACTAACATGCATGCATGCCTAGGAAATAAAATTAAACCATCACAAAAATAAAATGAAATAAGCGAAAACAAAAACCAGCGGGTTGCTTCCCACTAAGTGCTATGTTTAATGTTATCAGTTCGACGTGGAGACGGACTATTCATATATCATTGGCTGAATTTTTGTGCTTAGCTTTGTCATTCATTCCTTAGGCACCGCATGTGTTGGACTAATCCATGGCTCTTCTGATATGGCATCTACATGCCTCGCCTTGAGCCATTCTCTCATGATGGAGCTGAAGTGTCGCTGCTATTCAATTTTTTGTTTGAGTAAAACTTGCATAAGAAGAGGTTTGTCAGTACATATAGCTGAATTAATACCATGCTTACCATCAACTAGCCATCTGTTTGCAAAATTATGCTCCTGGCACACTTGTACTGGCTTCTTCTCATCACGTTCGATATCAATCATCTGAGCTCCATGAGATCTGAACTTCTCAACCACTTTTGCTATGTTCACATTTACCATAGAGATTTTTTTTGCAATCTTGCACTTCAGTAGGAGGCTTCAATGATTGGTATATAGTGAATATTACTTGATTTTCATTCACTCTTAAGGTGAACTCTACTTTTTGTACATCAATAAGAGCATGTCCTATGGCTAGAAAAGGTCACCCGAGAATTAGTGGAATCTCCTCATCTTCTTCCAGATCTAGTACCACAAAGTCAACTGGGAAGATAAATTTATCAACCTTATTTATGAGCACATCTTCAATAATGCCCCGTGGATAAGTAAGAGAATGGTCTGCAAGCTGAAGGATCATAGTTGTAGGCTTTATCTTTGACAGGCCCTACCTCTGGTATGCAGAAAGTGGCATTAAGTTTATACGGGCTCCCAAGTCACAAAGAACATTCTCAAATGTTTTTATGCCTATTTTACATGGAATGGTGAAACTCCTCAGATCTTTTAGTTTCTGAGGGAGCTTCCTTTGAAGAATTATGTTTCATTCTTAAGTAAGCTTGACTACCTAATAATCTTCCAATTTGGAATTCATTGCCATTATTTCCTTCATAAATTGGCATCTACTACAGGGCCTCCACGAATGGAATGTTAATGTGGATCTTTTTAAACATATCTAAGAACCGTGCAAACTTTTCATCCATATTCTTCTCTTAAAACCTCTGTGGAAAGGGTAATGGAGCATGCTCAAGCTTTTTACGGCCTTGAATTGTAATAGCTAAAAATTTTCCCTTATTCTTTTCATCATCAGTAGGCGTTGTATCTGGTTGCTCTACAAAAACTGGCCCTTTCTACTTATTAGAATCATCAACTAGTAATATGGGCTAGATGAAATAGGTGGGCTCTGGATCTATCTCCCGCTTTTTGTAAATATGGTTTTGCAACTTTCTTTAGGATTCACGTGAGTGTCACTAGGGAAGGAACTACACTGTTGGCTAGAAAGTGCTTAGGCTATCTGTCCCATCTGCGTCCCAAGGCTCTTGACTATAGCATTTATGGTCCCTACTTGCACTTCCAACCCTGAAACTCTGTTATAATTTTGATCTATCCCCCTAGTCAATTCCTTAAACAAACGAGCCTGCATATTCATTATCTCGTCTAGTTTGTCCTCCATGGATGATTTTTTTTCAATCAGGTTCTACTAAGGGACATAACTTGGTGGACCTTGCAGGATATTTCTGTTATTAGTGTAAGAAAAATTTTCATGCTAACGGATCCCTGGAGGATAATATTGAGGCATATTGTTCATTTGTTGCCCCCCTTGAAAGTTACCAAAATGGTTAAGTGCATTGAGTTGCTCTATAGATGCTTCTTGAGTAAGGGATGCCATGTGAGCTTCAGCTATGGCGAAAATAGATTAATTCTGTTGTGGTTAAAACTTGCCATTACCATACTTTTCTACCCATGAGTTCATTTAGTGAGTCATGGAAGCTATCCATGCTTTTATAGCTGTGATTTCATCCAGTTTATGCATACCAACCCATTTTATTGAGCCTCTCTCTGTCCCATGTCCATAGGTGTTGGTTGCCATTTCTTCAATAAGATGTGTGGCCTCTCTAGTGGACTTTCCCATCAAGGACCTTCTAGCTGCTGAATCTACCAAAGCTAGAGTAGGTGGTGTCAGACCACTATAAAACATCTAAATCTGTAGCCATGGGAGATAGCCATGCTAAGGACATCTTATTAATAAATCTTTGAATCTCTCCCAAGCTTCATAGAGAAACTCAAAATTGGACTGCTTGAACGAACTAATTTTACCCCTTAGTTAATGAACCTTCGCAGGGGAAAAATATTTTTGTAGAAATCTCTAAGCCATCTTCCCAAATGGTGATGCTACCTAGTAGGAGAGTCTACAACCATCTCTTTGCTTTATTCCTTAGAAAGAAAGGAAAAACTTTTAATCTTAGTTGATCTTTAGTCACCCCATTTATCTTAACAGTATCATAGATTTTCATGAATGGGTTCAGCTGTGCCATTAGATCTTCAGTATCTAAACCCCAAACTACTATTGTTGCACCATAGTAATCAGAGAGGACTTCAACTCAAAGTTATTGGCATTGATGGGAGTTCTAACAGTCCTGGAGTAATTATTATTCAAAACAAGTTTAAAGAAATTCCATAGTGGTGCCTCGCCATCAGTGCTAATTGTAGTTCAACTGCTCTCAACCATGTTAGATCTATGACCTAGAACTTTTAGTTTAAGTTGCCTTAGTGTTTTTGTTAAATCAGAATCACTCAACCCAAGTGAATCTCTACTCATCCACAAACCTAAAACACCACAAGCAAAAAAAAGAAAAAAAAAGATCAAGTGTAACTAGCCAATGGATTAAATAATAGAAAGAATAAAATAAAAAAATGCCTTAATTAAAATTCAACCAATTTTAATTGGTTCTAAGATTATTAACACCATTCCCTAGTAACGACGCCAAAAACTTGTTGAGATCACTGCAAGTGCACATAATCGCAATAGTAATGCACGGTAAATAATAGGATATCGTCCTCAAGGAATGGTATAGGGTTAATAATTCCAAATCCCAATTTAATTTTAATCTTAACTTTATTAACGCTTAAAAATGAGAATTCAATACTTTAAACAAAATTCAAAAGGAAAATAAACAATTGTTGATTTTAAAATTATATTATTTAAGATTCTAGGATAGTAAGATATCATGTATTCACCTTTAATCTTTATTTTAATTAATCTGAAATTTTGTTCTTCTAGGTTACAACACTAGTCATCGAAACTCTCTCTCAAGGCGCCTTGATACCTATTAGTTTCTTCCCTGATACCCTATCTAGAAGCGTATAGTTAACAAACCAATGCAATAAACATAATAATCATGTGCAACCTCCTATATAATCAACAACCTCTCAGTTAATTGATTTTTCCACGTCTATACTTTGATTATCTAATTGTTGAACTTCTTTCTTGAGTTAGTTTAACAATTTGAAATCAGTTGACATTAAAGACTGGAGGAAAATACGCCCTAATTTTTCAACCCTAGGGAGAGAGGTCCATTATTGACACTTAAACCTATCCTAATAGAGTTAGTGTCAAATTCGAACATTCTATTCACTTCACAACTCCAGATTGGAATACTCATCATGAAAATCTGCCATCATGTCTATACGTGGTTATAATCTTTATTAATCTTTTAATTTAATGTAAAGCATAACATTTAAATACAAACATTAATAAGTAATAGCAACATTACAACACGTAACGTAATATCAGAAATTATGGATGATTATTTACGCAAACCTAATCATGCATATTCTATATGGCATGTATAATCATAATGAATTTAAAACATAACACCCATGCAAGCATTATTTAAATCAAAATAAAAAATTAAAACTTAAAAATCATCTTCACCTCAAAAGCGCTTCCTTCTGAATCTTTTTGAAATCTTCTAAGATTTTTCCCTTTGCTTACACTAGAATTGTACAACACTCCATTGCTACTACTCCACCGGCTGTTTAGAACATCTTAAGAAAAAAAAAAGAAGATGCCAAGAGAGAGACAAAAGGAGCAAGAAGAGTCTTATCAATTCTTGTTAGGATGAAGAAGAATGAGAGGGGGAGAGGGTTTATATAGAATCTCCAAGGGCAGGATTCGTAAATGTTGGGTGTTTTTGGATAGAAAAATTTTCATATTTGTTGGATTTTGGCGGCTAGGTTGAAACAATACGTTTTAAGGTTTTTTCTAGGGTTTTCACAATTTTTTTTTTGTATTTTTTTTAATTTTTCACTCATTTTCGCCGAATTCAGCCAATTCACAAATCGTGTGAATTGAATTTTTTTTGTGGTACCACGAATTCACTGAATCCAGCCCCTCTTTATACACACACACACACACAGACAGACAGACACACACACACACACATATCACATATATACTTATATTTCTTAATAATTTCTTAATAATTTTATTTTTCTTACTTTATTTTATACCTTGAAATATATATAATTTATACCCAAAAATATTATAAACTTCTCATGGTCGAATTTATTTAATTTTGTTCATCGTATTTTGTACAAAATTATTGAGTATTACATTCTACCCCCTTAAAAAAATTGTCTTTGAAATTTGTACTTGTTTGTTCTGATTGATCTTATTAGGGGTTTGAAATATCTTGGAGGAGTCTTCAATGAATCTCCTGTGGTGTCTAATTTAGCCTAAGAAACCATCTTGGTTTACATCTATCTTTTCAAGGTCTACCGGGATGTTTGTGCTTGCTCACTTGGACTTCTCCTAAGTGTTCTAGATGTTCGGTTTTGGACTTCGAGTAAGTCAGGGTGTCATCCACAAAACTACTACAAACTGGTCACAGTATTGGCTAAATATTATATTCCTTAGATTCATGAGTGCCATTGGTTAAACCAACTAACGTCCCTATTCATCCTAAGTGCTAAGGGTCATCTTAGGCATGTTTGAGGCTAGGGTAGGTGATTTACCTAGTTTAGTTGATTCTTTTTCTCAGAACTCATTTAGTAGAATCTCTAATTTAATTAGTTCTACTAGTGTTCCTTAGTGATTGTATTTCTCTATTTGGTGGTAGCTTGACAGATTACTTGGAAACACATCTTTTGTACTAAAAATTTTTATTATATTCGAATTCCATCGTCCAATAATTCCATCAAAATTTGGACATTACAACCAACTTACCCTTAAAAACAAATTTCAACCTAGTCATTCAATGTCGCTACAAAGGGATCTAATCTTCGGGAATATCAATAACAACAAATACTTTGGCTTGGTGCTGCCCTTGGCCCTGATGTTGGTTCCAAAGTTGTTGTTGTTGAGGACGTTTATTAATAACCCCGCAAGTATACATGATTGCAATAGTAATAACCGGTGAGACCGGGTATCGTCCTCAGGAAATAAAATTTAACTTAATTATCTCAAATCCCAATTTAATGTTAGCTTTCATTTTACCAAATCTGGTTAGGGTTTGAATTGTTAAAATCTAAATAAGAAACTAAACTATCGAAAGTAATAAAAATCTGTTTTAAAAACTATTTGGAAAAGCTGTCTAAGATAGTAAACTCTTTTGTATGCCTTGTGATTCCTATTTCAGACCATTAAGTTCCTGCATTATGAGTTATAACACTCGCCATTAAAGCCTTTTCCTGAAGTACTTCAATTCGTATTAGTCTTGTGTCATAATTGTTAGTTGCATAGCAGACTAATTATACTATAGGTATTTTATGTATAATCTGCATTAGTGTAATAGAAAATTTAGTGTATTTGTTTATATTTAGTTAAATATGCATTTAGAGCATTGTTGCATGATTAGTTGCATATTAGCATGATTTAATGTTATTTCTAGCATTTTTATATGAATATAATATCCGAGAAAGGTTTTCAGTGTTTATGCAGGTTTAGAATGAACCGAAATAGGAATAGGAGCACGCGAGGAGTTAAAATGGCCAAAAATGAAGAAAAGTTACTAATGACTGCAGCCGGCACAAGGAACGAGAAGAAAACAACATCCCGCTGTAGACTGCGGTCGCTCGAGAGATTTCACATATTCGATTTTTTTTATTGTATTGTGGACCGCAGTTGGTTACTTATGAACCGCGGTCGGTAGACGTGTTTTATTATTTTAGGGTTTTCTTCTGTGAAATACTATAAAGAGGTCATTGTAGTAGGGTTTTAGGAGGATTATCTATTTTGAAAACGAAAAATTTCTGGAGAAAAATGGCTGACAAAGGAGAATAAAGAGAAGACAGAGAAGAATTGAAGATCAAGGTCCAAGATTTGAGTATGTTTATTTATGATCTAAATTCTTTGATGTGTGAACTCTTAATTATGTCAGGCTAGGTTTATTTTAAGTCTAGGATGTAAATCTGGATTGTATAATCCTGATATTCTTATTTTGATTAATCTATTTTTGAGGTTTTGTTTTATAATTTGGATTCTTAATGCTTTCTTTTTACTGGCCATAAAAGGAATGATAATAGAATATTAATCTAACTCAGGAGAGAGGATTGATAATCTGAAAATAAATTTATAGACTTAGATTAATCAATTGACCGAGAGGTTGTTGATTGCCTAGGAGGTTGCACGTTATAATTGTGTTTAATGCATTAGACTATTTACTGTACGCCTCGGGAGAGGGTATTAGTGATTAGACTAATAGGTGTTAAGGTACTTCGGGAGAAGGCTTTGATGACTAGTGCTAGAACCTACAAAACAAATGAATTTGATTAATTGAAATAGGAATTGAAGGTAATCATAAGAAAGTTTACTATCCTAGATAATTTAATCTAAAGAGTTTTTAATAATTTACTTTTCAGTTTTATATTTGACTGTTTTCAAGAGTTTAATTCTAATTCTTAATCAATCAAATTTGTAGCTTTAATAAAGTTAAAATTAATAGTAAATTGGGCTTTTAGATAGTTGATTTTTATACGTTCCTTAAAGACGATATCCGGTGTCACCAGTTATTACTATTGCGATCCTGTGCACTTGTCGGATTGCTAACAATAATACCTTCTTTCGAGGTGCATAATCAACAACCTAATGCTATGTGAGTGGTAGTCACGTGCAACCCCCTAAACAATTAACAAACCTCTGGTCAATCAACCAATCTAGGTCTATATTATGATAATCCAACCATTTAACCTTTCTTCCGAGTTGGTTTAGTAGTTTGAACTCATAATATATATTGCCAGTAAAAATTAAGCATTAAGCAAACACAATATAAAATAATGCATTGAAATCAATTACTTGAATAAGAAATCTCAGGTTCATACATTGGAGGTTTACATCCTAGACATTAAAACTAACTAGCCCAACATTGAATTAAATGCAAACATAAAAAAGGAATGAATAAAAATGGACATATTGTCACAATCAGGATTTTTCGAATTAGGTATCCCCCAGACTCTAATCTCCTTCTATTTATAGGCTCGCACTAAAAAACCCTAAAAATATAAGAAACTCGATAATTAATCGTGTTACTGTAGTCAACATTGTCCCTTAGTAAAAATACAGATTTCCACCATTCTGTGGACCGCGGTAAGCCTTTCTCACATTTTGATCACATTATGGTTATCGCGGTCACTGGACCACCAACCTCAATAACCAGTGAATTGCTTTTTTTTTTCCTTTGTCTTCCTTCAGCTAACTCGATCATTGATTTTCCTACCACAGCAATTTGTTGCTTTCCTTTGATTTTCATTTTTCTTTACGTATAGTTGTAATTCTCTCTTGGCTTCATCTTAAACCTGCACCACATTAAAAATCCTTCTCCAAACATCATTTTCTCATAGAAATGCTGTAAACCATAAAATAATGTTGAAATGCAATGAAACATGTAATTCCTATTCCGAATGCTCATGCCACTAATTATGCACAAATGTGTCTAATTCTCCATTAAATTCCTATAAAATGCAATAAACAACTTATACTAATGTCAAACTATTATGCAACTAACAAATACCCCCAAACTTAGACTATTGTTCATCCCCAAATAGTGACTCTAATCTAAACTGACACACCATGCCATATAGAAGTAAATTCATTTTCACTCATCATTGTAACCTTAATCTTCCATTCCTATAGTTTATGACTCGTTAACACGTCCCTAAGGCTATTTAAATTGTCTACATTTTCAGTTCATCCTCCATTCTTCCTTAACTTTATCCTTGCATCTATCAATATCTCAATCCTCCTAGACTTTGTAGGTGATTTATAGACGCTATCCCACTCATAGAAATCCTCTCCTAATACCTAAGTATACAAACCCTCTCAACTCTCTCCTCTATTTATCTTCTACTTAGTTCAAATTATAGTAGGGATCAGAGGTCTTTTTCTCTAGGTTGTAACGTGGCCTGGCTCAAGGTACAAGTGTAATAGGAATTTCATTCTAACTCAAGTGTACACTCATAACAATATAACCACCTAGCTTGTTTGATTTTCTCAATATAACTTGATCCTTTTATTCAATCCCTTGTTTTCTTTGCTCATGCTCACAACATTGTTTTATGCCTCCCCCAAACTTATTTCATCCCATGCACTCCGAATTATACCCACATGTATACTCATACAAAAGTACGAAGTTTAGCTATTATTGACAATGCTAAAATAACAAATAAATATAGCTCTTTTTCTTCTTTTTTTTAAATAATAGAAAAATCGAAACTAAAATTGAAAACATGTCTTTCAACGTTAGCATACCCTCCTTTTTTCACGTCATCAGCATGGATTGTATTAAAACCATGAGTGCACACAAATAGGTCCAACTGAAATATTCATCAAAGATAGAGTGTTTATATCATGTTTAGGATCGTAACAAGAACATGCTATAAGGTTCAAAATTAGCTGCAAAGGATTATAAATGCTGGGACCGACCTTTAGGTTATGACTCAAACAAAGATGGCTTACTTTATTTCCCTACTAGAATCATTCCTAAGTAGTGTTCAAAATAGATTTGAACATTTCTAGAGTTTGTGGAAAATTCTCTCCGCTTGTGGTTTGGTTTCCACTCCTCACTTTCCTTAGTTTTCAGATTCTCAATTTACTTAAGACTACAGGGTTCTATCAAAGTCAAACTTTGGACAATCTAAGCACACAGACTGTTTGAACATACCTTAGTTCTTTGTCTCATCACACTAGAGGAATTTTCAATTTCATATGTCACTCAGTGAAAATTTTCGAAAAAATATGGCACAGATGATCTAGCCTAAGTAACTCATACTATATGTTCCTAAAATGCTTCTAAAATATGGAGAACAAAACACTAAGAAAGAAAAACAAATATGAAATTAAAAGAAAACTAAAAACTAAACCTGACTTGTTGAAGTGGTTCGCACCCCCAAACTTGAATAGTGCCTTGTCCGCAAGAGCACATCGATTCTCATAAGTGGAAGAGTACACATCAAGAGTAATTATATGTTGTCTACACAATAGAATTTGAAAGCAAATAGGGAAAAATAGAAATCAAAAAGCCTCTCCAAAAACTTCTGCCTCAGTAATGTAGTCATTGTCGTTCCCTCCATCATCATCATTGACTGGCAAAGTCGGAGGAGCTAGAGGCGCACAACATGTCATAGTCATGCAAGGCATGAAACAGGTAGGAAGAGGATTAGCCTGTGCCATGGTCGAATCAGTGTGATATAACCACGAGGTTATGTAGGCCAACCAATGTATGGCAACATGAAGATCAGAAGGCGGTGTAGCTGATGACAATGGTTCTGTAGCAGTAGAAGAGGAAGATGGTGCGGCAATAGAAGGAGTAGGATCTGCTACAATGCATGTGGGATCAGCTGAAGGCTTTGGAGGCTCTACAGAGGCCCTACGCCTCTTAGTAGGTGTAGAAGTAAGCATCTTTACAGCTATGTGGTCTTTCATCTTCAGCAAGGGCTTGCTTCGCTCTCAAACTACCCTAGCTCATTTGCACAATTATGTAATGAAGGTAGGATGGGGTAGTCCTGTATTGGTCTTGTCAATGGCAGACCGAATGGAACTGGAGATAATGGTCCCAACGTTGATCGAAAGCTCCTTCATAATGCAATAAACCAGAACTACCCTCTCTACTATTACCCTACTAACAGCCAAAGAGCGAAGAAGGTTAGCGCAAACAAGATAAAACCAAACCTTGGTAGGTGTCCAAAACATAGTCTTCATGAGGTTGATGAGCCTGTTGTTATAACAAATCCATGAGGCGTCGTCAATACACAAGGTCCTCAGCACGTCATCTGGATCAAAACATGGTAGTAAGGTGTAGTACTCGTCTGAAGAGTCTATTGGGAGTCCATACACCTCATTGATAGTTGCCAAAATAAATTGCACCCACTTCCCACAGACCCAAACTATAGTGCCATCTCTATCAGCTGATCGCAAAGAATTCTTGCACGAGTGGGATGACAGTATTGGATGGTGCCTGAATCAGTCATTTCTAATGGCGAGCAGTGACTATAGTATCAATGCCAATCTCGCACTCTTCCTGCATCAGGATGATGCCACGCTCTAGAATGAGATATCGGTCACATCTAATGAGGTTGAACCAATGTTTTGCTGCAGTAGTTCGAAAGGGTGTCCGGTTCGCAGGGGTTGGAGGAGGTGCGGGATGTTTCCCTTTAGATGTACGGTGTTTCATTCGAAGAGGCCTACAAAAATAGAATTAGTAGGCAAGGAAAACTTCAATCCATATAAAAGAACATGAACATTGAACTATAACAGAACAAATGTCACATATCTTCTAGAAGACTAGTTACCCAAAATAATTATTGAAAAATCCATGTGTAGTAGTAAAACTAGTCCTAAGATCCTAACCATAGCAAGTACTGCAGGTAGTCTATCAAAAACATCCAACACCCAAAGCATTGCAAAAGAATCATGAATACTCAATAGCACATATCCATCACAGTCTTTAACGTATTCAAATAAGGGAAACAATAACCAAAATTCAGCATTTATAATGAGTTTGCAAGTCCCTTAATTCCAAAATCTCTAATAATCACTCAGGAAATTGATGGATGAAGAAAAAGTTTTGAAAAGCTTTGAGGAAAAAGAAAATCTAAAGCACGAACAATGAAATCTAAATCCTAAACAATCCTAAATATGAAATTAAGGCAAGGAAATTACGGAAAATCAAGTAAAAATACTTACATTTGCGTTGAAAGAGGAAGAAAAATGCTTAGAGTCATGTGAGAAACCAAAAGTCACAGAGAAAACTCATAAATTTTTGAAGCAGAATGCAGAAAATGACCACGATCTGTCTTAAAAAGGAAGTAATTACCACGATTTGTGCTTTAATTACCATAGTAATTGCGTGAATCATTTTATTTTGGATTTTTTTATTTTCTGCTGACTGCGGTCCACATAGTTGTATAATGGTGTGGACTGCAGTACACATGATGCTCCAAAAACATGTGTTTTGGATACCATGGTACACAACACTATACCCTTCTGTGGACTGCGATAATTTCATCTATGCCTTAAAGGTGCCTTCTGGTGACCACGGTACATAGAATATAACATTCTGTAGACCGCGGTAATTGCACGAGTGATTGTTGATTCCTTTCTATAGATCGCGGTACACAAAATAGAGGTGCTCTGTGGACTGCGGTAAATAAAAGCAAAAATAAAATTCTTTTTCTTTTTTTTTCTACTAATTCCTAAAACTTATAAGACTAGAAACTTACGAAATCAAACTTTAACTTCTACATGCATCCTTAAAAAATGAAAAAGTAAAAATGAACTGAGCGCAAAAGATAGAAATCAACAGTGGGTTGCCTCCCACTCATCGCTATGTTTAACATTGTTAGTTCGACGAAGATACAACGTGTCAGTCTTGAAGTTCTACCAGCTCCACCACTTGTTTTGGTCTGCCATAAAATATCTTCAGTCTCTGACCATTCACTTTGAATTTATGGTCATCTATCAAGCTTTGAACCTCCACTACGCCATACGGGAACACTTGTGTAATAAGGAAGGGTCCTGACCAACAAGACTTAAGTTTTTTAAGAAACTACTAGAGTCTAGAATTGAACAACATTATTGGCTGGTCGAGTTTGAAATCTTCTCAATGAGCTTGTCATGTCACCTCTTTGTTCTTTCTTTATAGATAGTGTTGTTCTCCAAAGCATCATGGCAGAACTCTTCAAGTTCTACTAGTTGAAGTAAACGATTCTCCCCACTGGCCTTTGCATCAAAATTTAACTTCTTTATTGCCCAGTAGGCCCAATGTTCTAATTTACAAGGCAGGTGACAAGGATTCTCATACAACAACTGATACGGAGACATGCCAATAGGAGTCTTAAAGGCTGTTCGATATGCCTACAGTGCATCGTCCCGTTTCAGGGCCCAATCCTTACGATTTGTTCCAATTGTCTTTTGCAATATTGCCTTGATATCTCAGTTAGACACTTCAGCTTGCCTATTTGTCTGTGGATGATAAGGCAAAGCAACCTTGTGTCGCACTCCATATTTCGTGTGAATGTTGTTAAAAATTTTATTACAGAAATGAGTACCTTCATCACTCACAATTGCTCTAGGTGTGCCAAAACGAGAAAAAATGTTGTGAGAGAAGAACTTCAACATAATTCTTGCGTCATTCTTGCATGTGGCCACTACTTCTACCCATTTAGAGACATAATCAACAGCAAGTAGTATATATTGCTTTCCATCCAATGGTGGAAAAAGTCCCATGAAGTTTATGCCCCATCCATCAAATAATTTGACTTCCACAAAAGATGTAAGAGGCATCTCATTTTTCCTTGAGATGTTGCCTTGTTTACGACACACTTCACATGTCTTCACAAATTGATAGGCATCCTTTAGCATACCCAGCCAATAAAATCCACTCTCAAGAACACGCTTTGCAGTGCGTTGATGGTTGTAATTACTACTATAGGGTGAAGCATGGTAGTCATGAAGGACTTTGTTAAATTTCGCTTTCGGAATGCAATGATAAATCACTTTATCAGTGCACCTCTGGTAGAGAAAGGGATCATCCCAAAGATAGAACTTGGCTTTATGTATGAAGCGCTTGAGGTAGTTGTGAAACAAATCTGGTGGAGTAACGCTAGTGGCCTTATAATTGGCAAAATCTGTGTACCATGGTGCGGTGTCATTGACAATCAAGAGGTGTTTATCAGTAAAAAAATCAATTATGCTCTTTGGATCATGAGCTGCTTCATTGGATATGTGAGACAAGTGATCAGTTGCCACATTTTCTGTACCCTTTTTATCTATCACCTCTATATCAAACTCTTGTAGCAATAAAATCCATCTTATCAATCGAGGTTTTGCATCTTTTTTTTTGTGAAGAGCTAACGAATAGCAGCATGATCAGTGAAGACCTTGATGTGGGAACCCACAATGTATAACCAAAACTTGTCACATGCAAAGACAACAGCTAGCAACTCTTTTTCAGTAGTAGTATAATTCTTTTGAACATCATCCAGCGTTTTGCTTGCATAGTATATAGCTCTGAACATCCTATTGTGTCTCTGTCCCAATACAACCCCAACAGTATAATCGCTGACATCACACATTATTTCAAAAGTCTCCCTCAAAACTGGCGTAGACATAATAGGAGCAGATATTAAAACCTTCTGTAATGTATTGAAGGCTTCAATACATTCAACTATGAAGTTGAATTCAGCTTGCTTCTCAAGCAAACTATATATAGGGGGTGAGTGATTTGAGAGAAATTCTTAATAAATCTGCAATAAAAACCTGTGTGCCCCAAAAAGCTACACACTTCTCGAACAGATGAAGGGGGTGCCAAATTCTCAATTACTTGGATTTTTGCCTAGTCAACCTCAAGACCATTAACAGAAACTTTGTGACCCGAAACAATGCCCTCTCAAACCATGAAGTGACATTTCTCCCAATTGAGTACTAAGTTCTTCTCCTCAAAACGAGAGAGAACTTTTTTCGAAATTAAACAAACATCCATCAAATGTAGCACCAAATGCAAACAAATTATCCATAAACACCTCCATGATGTCTTCAATCATATCTGCAAAAATTACCATCATACATCTTTGACAGGTAGCTAATGTATTGCACAAACCAAACGACATCCTCCAAAATGCATTCGTCCCATATGGACAAGTGAAGGTGGTATTCTCTTGATCCTCTGGTGCAATGACTATCTAATTGTACCCAAAGTAACCCTCCAAGAAGCAATAAAAGTCATATCCAATAATCCTATCTAGTATTTGATCCACAAAGGGCAAAGGGAAATGATCCTTCCGGGTGGCTTTGTTCAGTTTTCTATAATCAATGCACACACGCCACCTACCAATTGTCTTTAAAGAAATTGTCTCTCATTTTTTCATTTGTGACCACAATGATTCCTCCTTTCATAGGCACAACATGGATAGGGTTAACCTATTGTGAATCCGAAATGGCATAGATAATGCCTACATTCAACTATCATTACCTCTTTCTTCCCCACTTCCTCCATTATCGGGTTAAGTTTTTGCTGGTGCTCCACTGTAGGCTTATGAGTGTCCTCCATTAAAATCTTGCGCATGCAAATGGTTGAACTTATACCTTGATATCTTCAAATGTCCATCCGATAACAGCCTTGTGATCATTAAGCACTTACAACAACGTTTCTTCTTGGACAGAGGTTAATGAAGAAGAAATGATAAACTAGTAGGGATCGTGCTTCATCCAAATAAGCACATTTTAGATGTTCAAGAAGCGGTTTCAGATCAATGGCCTTAGAAACATCTTGAAAATTTTTAGATTGAGTAGCTTCAGATAATGGAGCATGCAGACTGTTAAGCTCTGGTGGACAAGCTTCCAAGGCTAGTCACAATCAGCTTTTCATCTTCAGACATAGGTTGGGAGAAGGAAATTGAACGGGAGATACATCCAACCAAGTCATCTTGGGAGCTCAATTCATCTACAACCTCAACAATGCAGGAATTGATGACTTCTATCTTCTTGCATTCATGCATATTGCTGGGGTATTTCATAGTTTTGTAGAGGTTGAAAATGACTTTTTCATCGTTTACTCTCAAGGTGAGCTCTCCCTTATGTACATTTATCATTGCATGACCTATAGCTAGGAATGGTTGCCCAAGGATAAGTGGGATCTCACAATCTTCTTCCATGTCCAAAACCATGAAGTCAAGTGGAAATATGAATTTGTCCACCTTTACCCTTTTGATATGTCAAATATCTGTCTGCTAGCTAAAGAGTAATTGTGGTTGGTTTGATTTCTAATGTGCCCAACCTCTTGCACACTAATAAGGGCATGAGATTTATGCTAGCCCCTAGATCACAAAGTGCCTTCTCAAAAATTTTAGATGCAATGTTGCATGGTATAGTAAAATTGCTTAGATCTTTCAATTTCTGGGGATGTTTCTTCTAAAGGATTGCACTATATTCTTTAGTGAGCTTCACAGTTTCAAAGTCTTCTAACCTTCTCTTTTTAGACATGATCTCCTTCATAAATTTTGCATAGTTGGGCATTTTGCTGTAAAGCTTTTGCAAAGGGAATGTTGATGTGAATCTTTTTGAACATTTTTAGAAATTTAGCAAATTGTTCATCCAACTTCTTCTTTGGAACCTTTGAGGGAATGGCAATGGTGGAGGCTCTAGAACCTTACCATCTTGAATGGTAATCCCCTTGGGTTTCCCTTGTGATTTGTGAGACACCTCATGTTGTATAGCTAGTTGCTTTGGGATGTCCTTTTCATAATTGTCAACATCTTCAACTTCCACAAATGGCCTAGCTGGATAGGGTTTGCTTGCTATCTCTTTCTCACTTCTTGTCATCATGGCCTTGCAGCTCTCCTTTGGATTTATTTGAGTATCACTTAGAAATGAGCTACGCTGTTGATTTGACACTATTTGTGCCAACTGTCTCACTTGAGTTTATAAGCTTTTAACTGTGGCATTCATGTTTCCAATTTGAATCTCAATGCTAGAAACTCTACTGTTATTCTTGTCTACCCTTCCTGTAAGCTCCTTGAAGAACCTTGAGTGCATGTTTATCATTTCATCAAGCTTGTCTTCTAAGGATGGTTTTTTGTCTTGTAAGGGTTGTTATAGCACAAATCCGAGTGGAAGTTGAACATTTCTATTATTTGAATATGAGAAGTTCTCACGATTTCTAACTCCTAGATGATAGTACTTTGGAACATTGTATCCCCCATATGGTCCTTGGTAACCGTTGAATCTGTTCATGGCATTCATTTGTTCAATAGAAGCCTTTCCCGAATAAGATGCTTTGTTGGCTTCAGCAATTGACTGAACATGTTGAGTTTGTTGATTATCGTATTGCCCACTACTATTCTTCTCTTCTACCAAGTTCAATCTATGAGTCATAGCAGCAATTTGGGCATGCAAAGCATTAATTTTATCAACCTCATGAATCCTCACTCTCTTGTTTGTTCCTCTCTCTATACCATGGTCATATGCGTTTGTTGTCATGTCTTCAATGTGTTGGGTGGCATCAGTGGTGGACTTTCCCATCAATGAACCTCTAACCGCCGAGTCTACTAAAGCTCTAGTCGATGGTGTGAGTCCACTGTAGAGCATCTGAATTTGAAGCTAAAGGAAATATCCGTGGTGTGGGCATTGCCTCAATCAATTCTTAAACCTTTCCCAAGGTTCATATAGAAATTCAAACTTAGATTACTTAAAAGAATTGATTTCATCCCCGCAATTGGTATACTTTAGCAGGTGTGAAGTATTGTTAAAGGAATTTCTATCCCATTTCCTCCCATGTTGTGATGTTTTTTGGAAGCAAGGTTTGCAACCAACTTCTAGCCTTATCCCTTAAAGAGAAAAGGAAAAGCCTCAGCATTAGCTGGTCTTTGATCACCCTATTCATCTTGACGGTATCACAAATCTCCATGAATGAATTGAGATGAGCCATAGGATCTTCTATTACTGAGCCTCCAAACTGCTGTTGCTGCACCATTGTGATCAGGGAGGGCTTTAACTCAAAGCTATTTGCATTTATTGGTGTCCTAGCTATGCTGGAGTAATTATTGTTCAAGACTAGTTTGAAGAACTCTCTTAAGGGTGCTTCTCTATGTTGTTCTTCTCTATTGTTTCCCACACTGGAAGCTCCATTATCAGCCATGGTTGGTACTCACCCTTGGGCTTCCCAGCAAATTTGATTTATAGTTTTGAACAAATCTGGATTGTATGGTTCACAAGGACGTTTACTCATGCAACCTGAGACATCGAAAACAAACACAAGATCAAGTGTATTAAATGAATTTGAATGGAAAAAGAAAGCAATCAATTAAAAGTGAAAATAGAAATAAAATTGCCTTGATTAAAATTTAACTAAGTTCAATTGGTCCCGAGATAATTACAGCGTTGCCCAACAACGACGCCAAAAACTTTTTGATAACCCCACAAGTATACGAGATCGCAAAAGTAATAACCAGTAAGACTGGGTATCGTCCTCAGGGAATGAAATTTGACTTAATTATCTCAAATCTCAATTTAATATTAGCTTTTATATTACCAAGGCTCTGGTTAGGGTTTGAATTGTCAAAATCTAAATACGAACCTAAACTATCAAAAGCAATAAAAATCTATTTCAAAAACTATTTGGAAAAGCTATCTAGGATAGTAAACTCTTTTGTATGTCCTGTGATTCCTATTTCAGATCATTAAGTTCCTGCATTATGAGTTATAGCACTCGCCATTAAAGCCCTCTCCCAAAGTACTTCAATTCCTATTAGTTTTATCTCATAATACCCTTTTCCGAGGCACATAATCAACAACCTAATGTTATGTGATTGTTAATCATGTGCAACCCCCTAAACAGTTGACAACCCTCCAGTTAATCAACTAATGTAAGTCTATATTATGATAATCTAACCATTAAACCTCTCTTCCGAGTTGGTTTAATAGTTTGAACTCATAATATTCATGGCCAGTAAACATTAAGCATTAAGCACACATAATATAAAATAATGCATTGAAATTAATTACTTGAATAAGAAATCTTAGGTTCTTACATTGGAGGTTTTGAGACGACCTGTGTTTTGATATACAAAAATTTTCAAGTCCGATATATGTATTTTCAAGAATTTCAATAGAAATGCATGGATTTACCTAAATTGTTCTCAATTTTATATTATTTATTAGAGAAAATAGGAATAATTAGAAAAATATGATTTTGAAGAGAAAATACATAAAATTATGAGGAAAAATATAATTTCTGGAGAGAAATGATTTTTAGGATTGATTATTAAATTTTTGGAATAATTATAGAATTTTTAGAGTAATTAATGAAATTTTTGGAAAGAAAATGTAATTTTTGGTGAATTATCTAATTTTTTAATAAATAATTGTATAAATAATGGGAAATGATGTATAATGGAGAGTTTTGATGAGAAATGATGATTAAATGATTTTTGATGATTTAAAAAAAATGCAAAATTTGGATATATGTATGTCAATGTACAAAACGGGGAAAATAATTGGTAAAAGAAAGAAAGAAAAGGTCGGGGGGGGGGGGGGGGGGGGTTTGGGGGGGGCCTGGCGAGGGGGCGGGGGGTAGCGCCCGTTCCACA
>JAJIYU010002682.1:0-29305 GCA_030144865.1 Tinospora cordifolia | reverse complement strand
AAAGATATGTTCTTTAAATCACTCATAGACATGAGATATTGAAAAATGGAATGTCAAGTGTGTGTCACTTGTAAAGTAGCACCGGCCCGACCCGCCGTTTGGTTTAGTCCATTGTCAAGAAAAACGGTGGATGGTCCAATGCTTAATGATACGGGGGTTGGGGTGTTACAGTCGAATATCAAGATACATCTTATTGGTGCTTGGATGGACGGTGTACCTCGAGCGGTGTGACTCTACTAGCACTCCCTGTCTCAGTTGAGGGTCATCCAGTACCCGCAATCGTCCCCTAAACCTCAGTGCACCATTAGTATCAATTGACCACTCCACACGAGAAGTGTTGTTAGCCCATTCCCGGTACATCATAAAATCAACATCATGAGGTTGTACCTCTATAATCTTAGCAAGCAAAACTGGCTGGGCTCTTATATGTGCACTGACTCTGGTTTCAATTGAAGTCTCGTGGATACTCATCACTATCACATAATCAATCATCGTCCACTCTTGAGACATGTGTCTAGCCACACAAGCAATCTCGACTCGTACTCTGTTAAGCGCATCAGCTACTACATTGGCTTTCTCAATATGGTACTCAATGGTAAAGTCATAATCCTTAAGCAGCTCCATCCACCTCCTCTGCCTCATATTAAGGTTTTTATGTGAAAATAGGTACTTGAGGCTCTTATGATCATAATAAAGCGTAAAATGCTCACCATACAGATAGTGTCACCAAATCTTGAGCGCAAACACCACTATTACTAGTTCTAGATCATGCACAGGGTAGTTCCTCTCATGAACTTTTAGCTATCACGAGGCAAAAGTGACAACCCCCTCACCCTGCATCAACACACACCCAAAGCCTGTCCCCCATGCATCTGTATATATCGTCAGCTCACGACCTTGTTTTGGTAGCACAAGAATTGGGGCAGATGTCAAATGGCGCTTCAACTCAAGAAAAACTTCTTCACACTTATCTGTCTACACAAATGGCATGTCCTTCTGGGTAAGATTCGTCATTCGAACAACGATCCTTGAGAAGTTTGGCACAAATTTGCGGTAATAGCTTGCTAAACCCAAGAAGCTACGGATCTCTGTTACGGTGGTAGGTGTCAGCCAATCAATAATAGCTTCGACCTTAGCTGGATCAACTGAAATGCTCCCGACTCCAACTACATGGCCTAAAAATCCCTGTCAACCAAAACTCACACTTGCTAAACTTAGCACACAACCAGTGATTTCGGAGAGTCTGCAGTGAGATCCTCAAATGTTCAGCGTGTTCCCCCCCAGTCTGCAATTAAATAAGAATGTCATCGATAAAGATGATGACGAATAAGTTGAGATAGGGATGAAACACTTTTTGCATCAAGTCCATGAATGTCGCTGGGGTATTTGTCACGCCAAACAGCATGACCAAGAACTCGTAGTGCCCATAGCAGGTTCAAAAGGCCATCTTCGGTACATCCTCTTCCCTGACTTTCAAGTGAAGGTACCCAGATCTCATATCAATCTTCAAGAACACAGTGGCACCTCGGAGCTGGTCAAACAAGTCATCAATACGCGGGCGAGGGTATTTGTTCTTTATTAATACCTTGTTCAATTGTCTATAGTCGATGCATAAGCAGAGGCTCCCATCCTTCTTCTTTACAAACAATACTGGAGCACCCTAAGGTGACACACTAGGGGTAATAAAACCTTACTCATCAACTCCTGAAGTTGGACCTTCAATTCTTACAATTCCTTGGGCGCCATTTGATAAGGAGGGATTGAAATGGGTTGTGTCCCCGGAATAATCTCAATGATGAAGTCAACCTCCCGTTTGGGAGGTAAGACGGGCAAATCGTTGGGAAACATGTTAGGAAAGTCTCTAACAATAGGAATCTCATCTAAGCTCTGCTGTGAAGGTCCCTCACTAGTGGTGATCATACTAGCCAATGTATCTATCTCAGACTGCGTTGCCATCCTACCCAGGGTCTTACCCAAGGTCCTTGGTCTATCAGAAGCACTACCCTAGAAGGTGATAATAGGCTGTCCTGGAATCTGAAATACTACTCTTTTGGCGAAGCAGTTGACTTAGGCATGATAAGTTACTAGCCAGTCTATCCCAAGTATAGCATCGAACTCCAATAACTCTACTAGAATCTCGAAGTCATCAAACCTCAACATGCAACCCTCACAAACCAAGTTGGGGTAGATGCGTTCCCCAGCTGCAGTGTTCAACATGAGCCATGTGGATGCTAACAGGTCTAAGTCCCAATCTATCTATGACATGCCCAGAAATAAAAGACAATGTAAATCCAACATCAATCAACACATAGATAGATGTCTTAAGTAGGAACATGTTATCCTCTACTAGAGCCTTCATCGCCTCAGAATCTGGGTAGGTGATGGCCTGTGCTATCTCTCAAATGATGGTCGTCAGAGCCCAGTATTATGATACATTGGGCTAGACTTGAGTTCACCGAATCTAATTTTCACTGAATTAGAGATTTTACTGAATTTGATTTTCACTGAAAAATGAATTTCGTTTGAATTAATTTTCTCGACCAAGAATTTAAAGAAGTAGATAAGATTTGGTTTTCACAGGAAAAGGGGTTTTGAATTAAATCTTCAAGGTACTCGATGATGCCAACATATTTGAGTATTGTTATTGATGTGACCTGAGCAGAGGAAGTGATTCCTGATAGTTGACCTTCTTTCAAGATAAAGGTCCCTGAAGCGCTGATCTGGTTTGATCTTCTTCTACGGAAGTATGTACCAAAGGGACAACCTTTATGTTTACTAAAGGTCCTAGAATGTTTCATTATTATTCTAAAAGGTCCATGATGACAATACTTAAAATGGATGGTATCACGAGAAATAATTGCATAAAAATGGTTAGGTGTCAACTAGGTGGCTAGAAGTCTTGAAAAAGATTAGGGTGATACCCACGTGCTTGAGTTCACAGTCGTAGGTGTGACTTGAGTACTAGTAGGCGTCTTTGAGAGTTTGATGTCTCTATGGGGTAGACATTCCTAACGGTTTGACTTCTACTTTGAAAAGACATCCTTGAGGGTTGATGCCTACGCAAAAAAGGTCCAGAATTTGAGACAGAGGTGTCACATAGAAGTTTTATGAAGTCAAGCTTGGCAATCCTACTGAAGGATATACTAGCCAAGTAAAGTAATGAAACCATAGGTCTAAGTAGAGACCGAGTGCTGTTTCAGGAGTACAGTGGATCATAAATAAATTAAAAGCTTTTAGGACATAGCTTAGAGACTGATAATGTGTTTGAACACACACTTGTTTGAGGATTTTGTATCTCTGGTCTCTATGTAGGATGGGGTGCATAACGATTTGGGGGTATGGAGGAATCTTGAATTCAATGAATGACGAACCATGTTTGGTGAGTGATCGATTTCTTTAGCTGAACTTGTATGCATTGTATTGTATTGGGATGGGGCGGTGCAGTATGGTGGGACTTGCATCAGCCTTAGAACACGTCTGTGTGTGCACTGTTGCGCTATTTTTAACCAAGGGCCCAGTTAAAAATGGTGGGTAATCTACAGTCATGGATATCGAGACACTTGCGCCATTGCTTGGGTGTAATGTAATTCTAGGTGGAAGTCTGTGTGGAAAGGCGAGTGTGGGATGCGACACACGGACCTGGAAGCACAGATGAAAGCTTTGGGATTGCATTATGCTAGTGTGCCTTGTTTGCTTGTTTGTTGTGTGATTGTCTGTAATGTATATAGTATACCTAGTTGATTATATAACCCAAAATCCTGTACCCAGAAATAAACGAAATGCTGCCACTTAGAAGCATAAACCCCTAGACAATTGAAACAAAGCAAAAATTTAGAGACAATGCACCTAGAGTCACCTTAGCACGATGAACGCAAAGGAGTATAGGTGGGTAGGAAATAAGGGGTATTAAATCACGCCAAAGTTTGTGAACTCGTAGTCCTTCTGAGCGTTAACTTAGAAAGGAGGTTGTGTTCACAATCTTTCCACTGAAAATAGGATGCATATTATTTCCAAAATCACCAAATGACAACTGAAGATAAGATACCTCAAGTAAGAAGGGTGGTGACTATTATGGTGCACTAAGAATTGAATGAGGATTATGGAACTATTCAGTTACCTGAAAGACTTGAGAAAATTTCAATTGATTCTCAGGAAATGTTTCCAAAGGAGCAACAAACATACGTTCTTTATCAGTGCAGGACGAGGAATCTGATGAATAGAATCTGGTCGAAGATGGAAGTATCCTACATGTAGGATCTCAGTAGTGCAGCGGAAGCGAAAGGGGCCAGTGGAAAAATGTAGATCGATTGACAAAAGTAACTAAGGTAATGTACATTTCGAAGACGAAATTTTATTTAAGGGGGGGTAGATTGTAACCCCTGAAATTTTTCGAGCGCGTACACGTCGCGAGTAAAAATAGAATAAAATATTATTTCCTAGGAAAATGAGAATTTGAAATAAAATAACAAAAAAATAAAAATAAAAATAAAAATAAAATAAATAATAGTTTTATGATAATAATAATAATAATATTATTATTAATAATAATAATAATATTATTATTATTAATAATAATAATACAATAATAATAATAATAAATAAAAATCTAAGAGTGTGTTGAAAATAATTTAAATATTAGTTGATAGAAGAAATAAATAAATGAAATATTAATTGATAGAAATATTGGAAAAAAATCGAAAATTGATTTGAGAAATCAAATTAAATGTTGATTGATCAAAATGTGGATTTATCAAACCATTAGTGAAAAAATTCCAAGATTTATTTGAGAAATGGAAGTTAATATTATTTGAGAAAAGAAGAATCAGAAAATCCAAAGAAAAGAAAAATCTGGAAATTTGGTGCAAAAAAAAAATCGGGAAATCTAAAGAGGGAACCAGAATTTTCTGGTTAGTGGGTGAGAGGAAAGATCTGGAAATGAAGAAGAAACCAGAAAATTCTGGGTTTTGGGACGTGTGTGATATCGAATGAAGAGGAAAACATGGCTGGTGTGATTCTAGGGTTCTAGTGCATCATCCAAACAAGGAGAAGAACAAATGAAGAAGAAGAAACCAGTAACCGTGTGTCGCTGTGGGTGTGCAAATCTGGCCGTGAGCTACTGGAAACAGAAATAAGGAACCATGATTGCTAGATTTCATGGATTGGATTTGGTAGGATTGGTAGGACGGACATCAAGTAAGAGGAAGAAGCTAGAAAAGAAGGGGACAAACTAAACATGGCTGGATTGTAATAACCCCAAATTTTATAATTAATGTACAAAAGAAAAAATTTTAAAAATAAAATATATATTTTAAAAATTATATAATTTATGTTGAAGAACAAATAAATCAAATAAAATTTGAGAATTAGATAATTTAAAAAAATTTAAATCAAACATTCATTGATCATAAGATGCTAAATTAACAAAGAGAAAAAAAATATAAGAATGTAATTAAAGAAAATTAAATAAATAAAATTATAATTATTTTTATGAAATGAACTTAGAAGGAACAAAATAAAAAAATAAATATCAAACTTAAGTTGGTTTTGGCGGAGGTAGCGAGGGGGAATGAAAATACCAAAAACTAGAGAAATCTCGGTGCTTCGAATGCAGTCGGTGAACCGTTGAATCGGGAATGTTCAGGCGAGTTCATGGTCGGTGATTTGGAGAGGTCGAGAACAGTTTCGTCATCTATAAATAGGGGTGCTGGCAGTGTGATGAGCGCTGGAAACCGAGACTTGCCTGATTGTGAGTTATCTGAGGAGGTTGCAGACGACGTGAGAAGAAGAAGGAGCAGCTGCGGTATTGAAGAGGAAAGGAAAAGCAGCTGAAAAAATTTAAGGGGAAGAAGAAGAAGACAACTGGAGGAAGGAAAGATGGCGGACAGCACAATGGCCAACTGAAAAACGTGAGCAGATAGCAAAATTCTGAGCTGAAAATGGTTGGTTGGAGTTAGATTTTGGGAGAGAACACGCCCGGTAAGCTTTGGTGTATGAAGAGTGAAGTTTTGTTTCTGCAACTAAAAACGGAGCTGAATGTGAGGTTCGGTGTTAGAAGCAAGATGCTCGGTTGCTGCGACTGGAAACAGGGGAGACTGGTGAGTTGGCATTGGAGGAGTGAGGCTCTATTGCTGCAACTGAAAACAAAGGAGAAAACGGAGGCCGGAACAGCTGAACGTGCGCAACGAACGGTGGATTCCGAAGGAGAGAAGCTGAACGACAGCAGCTTTGTGGAGAAGAAGAACAGAGGAGGTAAGGTATAGTTGGAAATTCTAAGCTTCTCCTTTAGATTCCATTACATGCTATCTGGAAATGAAGCAAGGAAAAAATAGAACAGTTTTCTGTTATAATGGATCCGAATTCATGGGAAGTGATTGATCGGATTTAAATTATGACCTCAGTTGAGTAATCGTTGGTAGAGTGATGAATCAGTTTAGCGTAATGTGTTAGGAAATGAAAATGATGCTTGCTGCTGATTAAATGGATGCCTGACAGTTAGAGGGGAGTACTGAAAGAGGAGAAGAACCGTAACGTGCTGCTGGAACCTGGCTGGACGGTGAAGAGTAGAACACAACAGGTGGTGGCAGCCTCTTCACAAATTGGTGTTTGAGCTAATAACAAGGTTAGTGATATAATGAACTTTAATAATTCAATTTGAGTATGATTAGTTGATAATCTAGGACATAAGGGAGTATGATTGTAAACTAATACCACCAGATAACATAAGAAATTTATGTACCTAAATAAACATTACTTAGAACTAGGAATTAGAAAATGCTAAGATCAATTAATAAATGTATCTCCAATAATCTAAAGTTTAAATCAAGAAAATTACAAAGATTTTAATTGATGTAATTTCAGTATGTTTATACAAAGATGAGATTATAGTAGGATTTATCCTTATAACTTTAATTGGAATCAAAGGTAATGCAAATAAATGGATATGTATTGGTTAGAATAATAAAGTTTTTATGACATAATACTAAGGTTTGGAGAATAAAAAAATTAACTAATGTATCTTCATGTATTTAAATATTTAAAATTTAGTAGTTAAAAAATTAAAAAAAATTATTTATTCAAGTACTCAATTATTTAAGTAGATAAATATTTAAATTAGAAAAACAAATGGGTAATAATTATTTGAGTTAGCATTACAAGTGATCTTGGTAAAATTTTAGGAATAGCGTAAGATTAAAATTTTCAACTCCGAATAAGACTAAAGACTTGACAAATAGAAGTCTTATTTTGTTCGTAATTATTATATGAATAAATTAATAAAAAGAATGAGAAATTATAGAACACTCAAATTATTAAGGACACAAAAAGATCCCCAAAAATGTGTTTAATTCCTCGTGAAAATTAGTAGTGAAAAAATAATAGGAATATTAATCGAGAAATCGTTACGCTATAATTATTTTGCAGATAAAAAGCTCTAGGATGATCATTAATGACAAAGGGGTAGGAAATCGCTCAAGAACTCAGGTGGGCGTGATTCTCTCTCTCATCTGTATTATGCGAATTTAAAATTCAAGGCATTGGTCTGGTAGTCTGCATGAATGTATATTGTGAAATGACTCGAACTTAGCTGTTGTGTGTATGCTATGCATGAATGGTCTATTATTTAAATTTTTGTATGTGCATTGATGATTTCTTTATTCATTTCTTTTAAATGGAAGCCTCATATTTCATGATGAAAGTATTGTATGTGCAAGATTAAAATGTTTTACTGTTACAAACTGAATTAAGATTAAAGGATCATTAAGAAAACACGTACTGGTGCGATCGAAGAGCCCGAGGCGGGTTGAGGTGATATCTCTTATGTGTCACCGTTTGAGACCGACGTGCCGCAAGGCGGATCGTAGGGATTCCCAACTGTAGCTGTTAGTTACAGCTAGTAGTCTTTGGGAGTTAGTAAGAGGCTGCAGGAAGTACCCTCTCTTAGACTGAGACTATAAAGGCTTGACTGATTTTAGATAGTTCTCGAGACTCTCTATGATTAGACGAGATCACGGGAAATATTGAGAGGCATCTCCATCCTCTTCCGGTCGTAGACGACAACTGAAACAAATGATTGTTTGAAACGCATAATGTGTGTAAGTGTTTGTAATGTTTTGGATTTTAGTTTGTATAATGCTTGTGATGTGTAGAGATGATCCATTGGGCTTTCGAGCTCACCCAATATCTATTTTACAGGTATCCACCAAGATAAGGTTTGATCGGGCGTCACTTTTACAAGTTTTGTTTTGTTTTCAACGTAACTATGTAATACTTTATCTTTTTGCTATATTATGGATCTAGTCAGTGTGATGTGGTGTCCTTTTGTTTAGCGAATGAATTGTAACTAAATGTTTTGGCAATGTACAAATAAAAAACTCTTTTAAAACTATAGTACTAAAGCCCTACGACATTTTGATTGAAATTTATTCCGCTGCATGTTTTACTTGTATTTCTAATTCAATTTTGTTTTGAAAATTAATTTATTTTGTGAAACTCAGAAAGAACTAAGTAGCATTCCAGTTTATCATCGGGCAACGATCCACACGTTAGACAACACGTGAACGGAGGTCCAGTTGAAAAATTGGGGTGTTACAAATATAGTATCAGAGCTCAATATTAGGATGTACTGGGCTAAATGTGAAAATTTTTACAAATTGATTTTTTCGATTAAATGAATTTATCGATCGATTTGATTTCTTTGAAATAAGCGTTGAGGATCCGATGTAGAGATTGTAGAGTTAGGGAGAAACTGGGTGTCGTCTAGAAAGTACAATGGATCACAAATAAAATTAAAAACTTTTAGGACATAGGTTAGAAACTACCAACGTGTTTGAACGCATACTTGTTTGGTCAGGACCTGAGTCTGGAAAGACTCTGTATTCCCGATCTCTATGTAGGATGGGGTACATAGGGGTTGGAGGTATGGAAGAACTCTAGATTCAGGAAATGATAGACCCTGTTTGGCAAATACTCGGTGTCTTTGGAGGAACTAGTACACACTGAGTTGTACTGGGATGGGGTGGTACAACATAGTGGGTCTAGCTTCATCCTTAGAGTAAATCTACAGATGCACGCGTTCCATGGTGTCTGATCAACACAGTGGGACGTGGCAACTCTAGAAATCAAGTCATTTGCGCCATTGTAATGGGTGTAATGGGATTTTGAGTGGAAGTTTATGTGGAAGGGCAAGGATAGGATGGGGTATCTAAACTTGGAAGCATAAACCACAACTCAGGACTCCATTAAGCCAGTATGGTTTGAGTGATGATTGTTGAATGTTTACTTTCATATGATTATAGTTTTCCAAATGAATTAAACTCAAACTCCAGTACCCAGTAATAGACAACATGCTGTTGACTTAGAAGCATAAACCTCTAGATCACTGAAACAAATCGAGAACCTACAAATATGAAATTAGAGTCATGGTAGCACGAAGATTTTGAATAGAGGATAAGAAAGTTGGAAATAGATACTTATGATAAAAATCTTGACTTACTAACTGGAATTGTATTACAGACTATGCCGAAGGGAAGAGGCAGACCTAGGAAGGAACAAGGACAGGATAATACTAAAGGCATACCCAATCCAAGAGATGAAGACCCTCCCATAGCAGCAACACTGGTAAGAATGGTGGTCACCGAAGAAACTATCTCTGATATCACAAAGAAGATAATAGCGGAAGTTACTCCAAAAGGAGTGGAACAAGTAGTTAAGGATTTATAGCCATCCACTTCAACGCTACCTCCTGCACCTGTACAGTCGCAAATTCAACAAGAGGCGGGATCGATGGACATGATGCCAAGGAGCAGAGCCATAGGGTACGATAAAGAATAGAGAGATCTATTGATAGAATTCCAGAAGCTAAGACCAAGCACCTTTGAAGGAATGACTGACCACTTCGCAGCAGATAAGTGGTTTACTGAAATGAATAAACATTTGTTTGCAATGGGAACTACGGGACCTAGAAGAGTGGCGTTGGCTGTGCATCAAACTAGTGGGACCGGCATATCACTGGTGGGAGATGATCGTTAATGACCCCCCAATAGATGAAGCTAATCTGACGTGGGATGAATTTAAGGTGTTGTTCTACGACACATTCTTCTCCACCGCTAAAACAAGACAGTTGCAATCCGAATTCATTAGACTGAACTAGATAAACATGACGGTGGTAGAATATGAATAGAAGTTTACAAAACTATCAAGAATTACCCCAGAACTAGTAAGAGATGAACAATCAAAGGCAGACCGATTCCTGGAAGGCTTGAAAGTAGAAATTAGAAAAATTATTGCACCGTTGAAGCTAATGACACTACGAAAGATAGTTGTAAGGGCACAAATGGTGGAAAGGGATTTGGAATTTGAACAATCTCTGAAGAGTAAACGCAAGAGGCCATCGACAGGAGCCCCATAGAGGAGGCAGACCAGGCAGGAAACAATGAAGGCATACACTAGCTAGGGGCATAAGCAGGTGAACATGAAGCAACAACTTTTATAGATAAAACAAGGATCGGCAACTAATGATTAGAAGGAAGAAGCGAAGAGGTTAGGCCTATGCTACATATGTAACCAGAAAGGACATCTAGCCAAGGACCGCCCCAGGAAAGCACTAGCGCTAATACCTCAACCCCCACAGACTCGTGGACAGAGCGGACGTCCACCAAAGAAACAACAACCACCACCACAGAAGGAAACAGCCTGACTGTACCTGACAGAGGCTCAGGCTGATCCTACTCCAGTTGTAGAAGGTACGTTTTTACTATTTGGTGTAGCCGTAAGAGTGTTGTTTGATTCTGGTGCTACCAAATCCTTTGTCTGAAAATGTAGTAGAAAGACTTAAGATAGTTACAAAACCGTTAGAAGTGTCCTTCGAAGCAGCTACCCCATTAGGAGTGACAGTGAGTTCAAGAAGATTTTGTCAATGTGAACTCACGTTCGAAGAATTACGGGTGATAGCAGATCTCTGCATATTACCCTTTGATAGATACGATGTGATACTGGGAATGGACTGGTTAACCCAGTATCAAGCCCAGATAGATTGTAAAAAACGGAGGGTAATCTTTAGGTTGTCGTCAGGAAAAGTAGCAAAGATAGTTGGGGACTTGAATAGGCTGCCTAGAAGCCCGATGTTAGCCTTGATATATGCCGTCAAACTGAAAGAGGACTTTAGACAGATAGTGGAAGAAGATGTTGGAAAACCTAAAGATATCCAGCAAATTCTGGTAGTAAGGGAATATACTGATGTATTTCCTGAGGAATTGTCAGGCCTTCCACCACACAAGCAAATAGAATTTAAGATAGAACTACACCCAGGAACTAACCCAATTGCCATGCCACCTTATCGAATGGCCCCAGCTAAACTGATTGAATTGAAAACTCAGTTAGATGAGCTATTAGCGAAAGGGTTCATCAGGCCAAGCGAGTCACCATGGGGAGCTCCGGTTCTGTTTGTTAAAAAGAAGATGGATCCATGAGACTATGTGTGGATTATAGGAGATTAAATCAGGTAACAGTTAAAAATAAGTACCCGTTATCCAGAATAGATGATCTCTTTGATCAACTGAGAGGAGCTACTCAATTCTCGAAAATAGATTTGAGGTCAGGATACCATCAGCTTCGAATACGAGAGGCAGATATACCCAAGACAACATTCAGGACTTGATATGGGTATTTTGAATATACAGTTATGTCGTTTGGGTTAACAAATGCAACGACCGCTTTCATGGACCTGATGAACAGAATTTTCAACCCGTATTTAGACCAATTTGTGGTGGTCTTTGTTGACGATATCTTGATATACTCAAGATCACAGACCGAACATGAGCAACAATTGCGCATTGTTTTGCAGACTCTTAGGGAAAATTAGTTATATGAAAAATTTAGTAAATGCGAGTTTTGGATGAAAAAAGTCAAATTTTTTGGCTATGTGGTTTCTGCGGAAGGTATACTAGTAGACCCAGATAAGGTAGAAGCGGTGGCGAATTAGAAACAATCGACCACTGTCACCGAGATTAGAAGTTTCCTTGGATTAGCAGGTTACTATTGGCAGTTTATTCAAGACTTCTCTAAATTAGCAAACCCATTGACCAAGTTAACCAAGAAAGGAGAGAAGTTTATATGAGATGATCAATGTGAACAATCATTCCAGGAATTGAAGAAAAGATTAACCACTGCTCCTGTCTTGATTACTCCTATTCATGGTATAAGATACACTTTATACACAGACGTTTCATGACAAGGACTGGGCGCAGTGCTAATGCAAGAAGGGCGAGTAGTTGCCTATGCATCTAAACAGCTGAAGTTACATGAACAAAATTATCCGACACATGATCTAGAATTGGCAGTAATTGTGTTTGCATTAAAAATATGGACGCACTACTTATACGGGGAAAACTTTGACCTATACTCTGGTCATAAGAATCTCAAATACATTTACACCTAGAAGGAATTAAACCTTAGACAAAGAAGGTGGTTAGAGTTTCTGAAAGACTATGACTTCCAGTTACATTATCATCCGGGTAAGGCCAACGTGGTGGCCGACGCATTAAGCAGGAAATACCGCAAATAGGATGAGGATATGGCACAGATGTATCAACTGATTCATTCGTATAATCTGGGTGTTGCCACAAATGACAAACAAGCTTATCTATATGCTATAGTTTGTCAACCCGACATTCTGCACCAAATCAGAGATGAGCAGAGGAATGACAAGTGGATTGTGAAAGTAATGGAAGGCATTAAACAATGTAAGTATATGAATTTTAGGGTGGACTCGGAGGGTAAGCTGAAACTAGGAGATAGGTTATGTGTCCCAAATAACCAGCAAATTAAAGACATTATACTGGATAAAGCACATCAGACCAAATACACAATGCATCCGGGTGGTGATAAGATGTATTAGAATTTGAGGAAAACATACTGGTGGAGAGGTATGAAGAGCGATATCGCTAGGTATGTCTCTAGATGTAATACCTGTCAACAAGTCAAAGATGAGCACAAGAAACCACTAGGCTTGTTGCAACCTCTACCAGTTCCTGAATGGAAATGGGATAATATAACCATGGATTTTGTTACCAATCTACCAAGAAATCAGAAAGGCGAAAACACAGTCTGGGTTATTGTGGATCGACTAACAAAAGTCGCACACTTCTTACAAATTCGATCTTCAGACTCGGTAAGCAAATTAGGCGAATTATATGTAAAAGAAATCGTGAGACTACATGGAGTTCTCAAAACTATTGTATCTGATCGAGACTCCAGATTTACTTCCCAATTTTGGCAAAGTTTACAGAAAGAATTGTGCAGTAGACTCACGATGAGCACAACATTCCACCCACAAACAGATGGACAATCAGAAAGGGTTATTCAAATCCTAGAAGATATGTTAAGAGCATGTGCTCTTGATTTTAAAGGGAATTGGAGCAAATATTTACACCTAGCAGAATTCGCATATAATAATAGCCACAGGCAAGCATTGGAATAGCTCCATATGAAACGCTGTATGGTAGACCCTGCAGATCGCCATCATGTTGGGCGGAGATTGAAGATCATGTCCTTACTGGACCTGAAATGGTTGAAGAAACGACTTTACAGGTAAGACAGATTCAAAAAAGGTTATTAACTGCTCAAAACATGCAAAAGAGTTACGCCGACAGGCAAAGGAAACCTTTGGAGTTTCAACCAGGAGATAAAGTGTTTCTGAAGGTTAGCCCTTAAAAAGGAATTAAACATTTTGGAGTTAAAAGTAAACTAGCGCCAAGATTCATTGGGCTATTCGAAATAGTGAGACGAGTTGGTGATTGTGCGTATGAATTAGTCCTACCAAATAGATTCTCCTCGATTCATAATGTGTTTCATATTTCGATGCTAAGGAAATATGAACCAGATCTAGTGCATGTGATATAGTGGGAAGATGTTATACTTCAAGGTGATGCGACCTATGAAGAACCAGCGGTTCGAATTTTGGATCAGAAGATACAAAGCTTGAGGACCAAATACATTCCATTGGTGAAAGTTTTGTGGAAACACCATGATATAAAGAAAGCAACGTGGGAATTGGAAAGTGAGATTCAAAAGAAGTATCCACAACTTTTTGCTAAAAGTACGGAATAAGAAGTGTCCATTATACATACTATATAAATTTTGAGGACGAAATTTTTTTAAAGGGGGTTAGATTGTAACAACCCCGAATTTTGTAATCAATATACAAAGGAAAAAAATTTAAAAATAAAATATACATTTTGAAAATTATATGATTTATGCCAAAGAATAAAGAAATAAAATAAAATTTGAGAATTAGATAATTTAAAGAAATTTAAATCAAATATTCATTGATCATAAGATGCTAAATTAACAAAAAGAAAAAAAAAATAGGAATGTAATTAAAGAAAATTAAATAAATGAAATTGTAAGTATTTTTATGAAATGAACTTGGAAGCAAAAAATAAATAAATAAACATCAAACTTAAGTTGGTTTTGGCGGAGTTGAGCGAGGGGGAATGGAAATACCAAAAACTAGAGAAATCTCGGTGCTTCGAATGCAGTCGGTGAACCGATGAATCAGGAATGTTCAGGCCAATTCATGGTCGATGATTTGGAGAGGTCGAGAACAGTTTCGTCATCTATAAATAGGGGTGCTGGCAGTGTGATGAGCGCTGGAAACTGAGACTTGCCTGATCGTGAGTTATCTGAGGAGGTTGTAGACGACGTGACAAGAAGAAGGAGCAGCTGCGGTATTGAAGAGGAAAGGTTAAGGGGAAGAAGAAAAAGACGACTGGACGAAGGAGAGATGGCGGACAGCACAATGGGCAACTGAAAACCGTGAGCAGATAGCAAAATTCTGAGCTGAAAACAGTTGGTTGGAGTTAGATTTTGGGAGAGAACACGACCGGTGAGCTTTGGTGTATGAAGAGTGAAGCTCCGTTTCTGCAACTAAAAACGGAGCTGAATGTGAGGTTCGGTGTTGGAAGCAAGACGCTTGGTTGCTGCGACTGGAAACAAGGGAGACCAGCGAGTTGGCATTGGAGGAGTGAGGCTCTGTTGCTGCAACTGAAAACAGGGGAGAAAACGGAGGTCGGAATAGTTGAACGTGCGCAGCGAACGGTGGATTCCGAAGGAGAGAAACTAAACGGCAGCAGCTTTGTGGAGAAGAAGAACAGATGCGGTAAGTTATAGCTGGAAATTCTAAGCTTCTCCTTTAGATTCCATTACATGCTATCTGGAAATGAAGCAAGGAAAAAACAGAACAATTTTCTGTTATAATGGATCCGAATTCATGGGAAGTGATTGATCGGATTTAAATTATGATCTCAGTTGAGTGATCGTTGGTAGAGTGATGAATCAGTTTAGCGTAATGTGTTAGGAAATGAAAATGATGCTTGCTGCTGATTAAATGGACGCCTGACAGTTAGAGGGGAGTACTGAAAGAGGAGAAGAACTGTAACGTGCTGCTGGAACCTGGCTGGACGGTGAAGAGCAGAACACAACAGGTGGTAGCAGCCTCTTCACAAATTGGTGTTTGAGCTAATAACAAGGTTAGTGATATAATGAACTTTAATAATTCAATTTGAGTATGATTAGTTGATAATCTAGGACATAAGGGAGTATGATTGTAAACTAATACCACCAGATAACATAAGAAATTTATGTACCTAAATAAACATTACTTAGAACTAGGAATTAGAAAATGCTAAGATCAATTAATAAATGTATCTCCAATAATCTAAAGTTTAAATCAAGAAAATTACAAAGATTTTAATTGACGTAATTTCAGTATGTTTATACAAAGATGAGATTATAGTAGGATTTATCCTTATAACTTTAATTGGAATCAAAGGGAATGCAAATAAATGGATATGTATTGGTTAGAATAATAAAGTTTTTATGACATAATACTAAGGTTTGGAGAATAAAAAAAATTAACTAATGTATCTTCATGTATTTAAATATTTAAATTTAGTAGTTAAAAAAAATTAAAAAAATATCATTTATTCAAGTACTCAATTATTTAAGTAGATAAATATTTAAATTAGAAAAATAAATGGGTAATAATTATTTGAGTTAGCACTATAAGTGATCTTGGTAAAATTTCAAGAATATCGTAAGATTAAGATTTTCAACTCCGAATAAGACTAAAGACTTGACAAATAGAAGTCTTATTTTGTTCGTAATTATTATATGAATAAATTAATAAAAAGAATGAGAAACTATAGAACACTCAAATTATTAAGGACACAAAAAGATCTCCAAAAATGTGTCTAATTCCTCGTGAAAATTAGTAATGGGAAAATAATAGGAATATTAATCGAGAAATCGTTACGTTATAATTATTTTGCAGATAAAAAGCTCTAGGACGATCGTTAGTTACAAAGGGGTAGGAAATCGCCCAAGAACTCAGGTGGGCGTGATTCTCTCTCTCTTCTGTATTATGCGAATTTAAAATTCAAGGCATTGGTCTGGTAGTCTGCATGAATGTATATTGTGAAATGACTCGAACTTAGCTGTTGTGTGTATGCTATGCATGAATGGTCTATTATTTAAATTTTTGTATGTGCATTGATGATTTCTTTATTCATTTCTTTTAAATGGAAGCTTCATATTTCATGATGAAAGTATTGTATGTGCAAGATTAAAATGTTTTACTGTTACAAACTGAATTAAGATTAAAGGATCATTAAGAACACACGTACTGGTGCGATCGAAGAGCCCGAGGCAGGTTGAGGTGATATCTCCTATGTGTCACCGTTTGAGACCAACGTGCCGCAAGGCGGATCGTAGGGATTCCTAACTGTAGCTGTTAGTTACAGCTAGTAGTCTTTGGGAGTTAGTAAGAGGCTGCAGGAAGTACCCTCTCTTAGACCGAGATTATAAAGGCTTGACTAATTTTAGATAATTCTCGAGACTCTCTATGATTAGACGAGATCACGGGGAATACCGAGAGACATCTCCATCTTCTTCCGGTTGTAGACGACAACTGAAACAAATGATTGTTTGAAACGCATAATGTGTGTAAGTGTTTGTAATGTTTTGGATTTTAGTTTGTATAATGCTTGTGATGTGTAGAGATGATCCATTGGGCTTTCGAGCTCACCTAATATCTATTTTACAGGTATCCACCAAGACAAGGTTTGATCGGGCGTCACTTTTACAAGTTTTGTTTTGTTTTCAACGTAACTGGGTAATACTTTATCTTTTTGCTATATTATGGATCTAGTTAGTGTGATGTGGTGTCCTTTTGTTTAGCGAATGAATTGTAACTAAATGTTTTGGCAATGTACAAATAAAAAACTCTTTTTAAACTACAGTACTGAAGCTCTACGACATTTTGACTGAAATTTATTCCGTTGCATGTTTTACTCGTATTTCTAATTCAATTTTGTTTTAAAAATTAATTTATTTTGTGAAACTCACAAAGAGCTAAGTAGCATTCCAGTTTATCATCGGGCGACGATCCACACATTAGACAACACGTGAACAAAGGTCCGGTTGAAAAATTGGGGTGTTACAGTGTTGCAGTCAGACAAACAAAAAACCAGATTTGTGGGTGATTATCGAATCTGGTTGATGCATTGAAGAAACAAGAGAAGTTGGAATTTTAGTTGGTGTTGGATGTGATTTTGTGGCCGTGCATCATGAAAAGGATGAAATCAGAGCAAAACAGCTTTGTTACTGCTGCTCCTGCTGTTGGTGTATGTGAAAATGAAGATCAAGAACATGATTTGGAGTAGAATTTGTTTGGGGGCCTTGTTGTTACTTGATCGTGATGTTTGTTGACGAACAAAAAAAAATGAGGAAAATCCAACTGATAGCCATGATGAATATGATGACCAAATTGGAGCAAAATTTCTAGTTTGCTTTTCTCAGTTCGTGTGTGGGTTGAAAAAAATAGAAGGGACAATACATGAATTTTGGTTTAAAATTCTGGGTTGCAATTGTTGTGGTGTGGATTCAATCTTGTGATTTTCTGGTTTGGAAAATTGATGAATGAAGAGGGAAAATTCCAGATTTGTGTTAATTTTTGGTTCTCTTATGGCTGCTAACCATGATTGAAGACAAAGAAATTTGATTTTTTTTTTATTAGTGTTTGGCTGAACAAAAAATAGAATTTCAATTTGTGTATGATTTGAAAATTGGGGGAAAAAATGAAGAACGAGATTAGTGTGTGTGATCTGAGTTGGGTTCATCCAACTGATGCATTTTTAGGAAGAAGCTAAACGTGGTTTGGAATTTTTTGTGTTGAATGATCAAACATGAAGAACAAAGATGAATAAACCCACATTGGGTGGACCTCAGGGGGATGCTTGGTTCATAAGTGCACCCGGGTAACGATCTTGTGATGAGGCTTTTTGGGTGTGAGCTGGGCTCACATGCCAGGAACAAAACCCCCACGCTGGGCGTGTCTAACGGGGGACAATATCGTCATAGTGGGGCCCGGGGTGTTACAAGTGGTATCAGAGCTAACTTTTAGTGTAATAGGCATACATTTCGAGGACGAGATGGCCTCCAAGGGGGGTGGATAAATAATCCCACATCAGTTGGACCTCGAAGGGATGCTTGGTTCATAAGTGTACTCGGGTAACGACCTTGTGATGAGACCTTTTAGATGTGAGCTAGGCTCACGTGCCAGGAACAAAACCCCCACACTGGGCTTGTCTAACGGGGGACAATATCGTCACAGTGGGGCCCGGGGTGTTACAAGTGGTATCAGAGCCAACCCTGAATGTAACGAGTGCACATCTCAAGGACGAGATGGCCTCCAAGGGGAGGTGGATGAATAATACCACATTAGGTAGACCTCAAGGGGATGCTTGGTTCATAAGTACACCCGGGTAACGACCTTGTGACGAAGCCTTTCGGGTGTGAGCAGGGCTCACATGCCAGAAACAAAACCCCCCATGTTGGGCGTGTCTAACGGGGGACAATATCGTCACGATGCGGCCTGAGGTGTTACAAGTTGATGAATAATCCCACCTCGGCTGGACGTCAGGGGGATGCTTGGATCATAAGTGCACCCGGGTAACGACCTTATGACAAAGCCTATTGGGTGTGAGCTGGGCTCACATGCCAGGAACAAAACCCCCACACTGGGCATGTTTAACGGGGGACAGTATCATCACAATGGGGCCCAAGGTGTTACAAGTGGTATCAGAGCTAGCCTTCAGTGTAACGGGTGTACATCTCGAGGACAAGATGGCCTCCAAGGGGAGGTGGATGAATAATCCCACATCGACTGGACCTCAGGGGGATGTTTGGTTCATAAGTGCACCTGGGTAACGACTTTGTGACAAGGCCTTTTGGGTATGAGTTGGGCTCACCTGGGGGTGTCTAACGGGGGACAATATTATTATAGTGGGGCTTGGGGTGTTACAAGTGGTACCAGAGCCAAACCTAAGTGTAATGGGTGTACATCTCGAGGATGAGATAGCCTCCAAGGGGGGGTGGATGAATAATCCCAAATTGGCTGGACCTCAGGGGGATGCTTGGTTTATAAGTGCACCCGAGTAATGACCTTGTGATGAGGCTTTTTGGGTGTGAGTTGGGCTTACATGCCAGGAACAAAACTCTCACACTTGTTGTGTCTAACGGGGGACAATATCGTCACAGTGGGGCCTTAGGTGTTACAAGTGGTATCATAACCAACCTTGAGTGTAACGGGTGTGCATATCGAGAACAAGATGGCCTCCAAGGGGGGGTGGATGAATAATCCCACATCGGCTGGACCTCAGGGGGAAGCTTGGTTCATAAGTGTACCCGGGTAACGACCTTGTGAAGAGGCCTCTTGGGTGTGAGCTGGGCTCACATGCTAGGAACAAAACTCCCACGCTGGACGTGTCTAATGGGGGACAATATCATTACAGTGGGGCCCAGGGCGTTACAAGTGGTATCAAAGCCAACCTTAAGTGTAACGGGTGTGCATATCGAGGACGAGATGGCCTCAAAGGGGGGCTGAATGAATAATCCCACATCAACTAGACCTCAGGGGGATGCTTGGTTCATAAGTGCACCCGGGTAACGACCTTGTGACGAGGCCTTTTGGGTGTGAGTTGGGCTCACATGCCAGGAACAAAACCCCCACACTGGACGTGTCTAACGGGGGATAATATCGTCATAGTGGGGCCTGGGGTGCTACAAGTGGTATCAGATCAAACCTAAGTGTAACAGGTGTGCATCTTGAGGACGAGATGGCCTCCAAGCGGGGTGGATGAATAATCCCACATTGGCTAGACCCCAGGGGGATGCTTCGTTCATATGTGCGCTCAAGTAATGACCTTGTGACGAGTAACCATATATAGGCCCAAAATCATATTCAAACGTCTCATTAAACAAGTCACATGTATTCTAAAACTCAGAAATTTTTCTAGGTGTTAAACATCCAGTTAATATGGCATATTTGTAAGTGTAGTAAATCATATTCACATAAGTTCATGGTTAGATCTTTATACCTCTCTGTAACCTCTACTATGAGGCTTTAAACGCCTCTAGTTTCAGTCAAAACGAATGTTTTTAGATGTTCCAAATACAACCTCAATCCTAGTCCAAGGCCTGATTTTTGTTGGCACTATTGCAACTGTGAATCACACAGTCAATGACAATGACTTATAAAACGTATTTAAAGTTCTAATATCTAGTTTCCATCACTTGGACATTGAAATACACATGATAAGGGGTAAAATAAAGGGTCCTACCTCAAGAGCGAACCTGGAATGGTTCAGGTGTGAGCACCTTAAAGTTGCTCCAACATGATTCCTATCACACTGCTGTAACAGTGAGTAGATAACCAACTTAATAGCTTGGAAAACATGTGTAAAGTCTTATTTTTTTCATTTTCTAACAGTTGGAGGTTAGAGTACACATGAAAAAGAAGAAGATGGACAGTCTTACCTCCAAAATGGACTCGAAACGGCCTAGGAGTCGAAGCTCTAAAGGTGGCTTCAACACAGATTTTTCAATTTTTTGGAGCTGCTTGTGGAACTTCGTAGATGGTAGTGGTAGTCAAAGCTTTAAAACAAGCTAAGATTCAAAAGGAAATGGATGAGAAACGAGGAAGATAAAAGCTCATGAATATGGTACAGCAACTAGAAATCTGGAACTTTAGCTCAAGAGGTGGTTTTGTTGCATGAAAGGGTGCTTACTTGGCCAAAGAGGATGACACGTGGCCTCCAAGCTCCCATACTGAATGCCCAGTTGGCATCATCCATTGGCCACCTCAAAACCATGGATCAAAAACCAGGGATTCCCATGGTTTTCTTGTAGGAAAATGCCAAGAAAATCACCAAAAATCTGTCAAAATTGCACACAAAATGACAAGAATACAAGGGGCTACATCTGGTGGGCATGTGGGCCGGCCAGCCCAATCGGGCTGGCCCACGTGCCAAGCTCGGGCGCTAAGCGCCTTGGTCACGAATTGGGCCCAAGGCCCGCACGGGCTGGAAGCCCATGTGGGTTGGGCGTTTGGTCCATGAGGAGTCTGGGCCGGCCCAGGCCTAGTGCCTGGGTCTGCCCAGGCTCGACCTCATCTCTTTTTTTTTGTTGTATTTCCTTTCCCTTTGTGTATATCATCATATATATACCCAAATTTTGCATTTTTTTTTTCTAAAATTATTAATTCATCATTTCTCATCAAAACTTTTAATTATACATCATTTTCGCTACTTATACAATTATTTTTTTTCAATAATCAAATAATCCTCTAATAATTATATTTTCCTCCCAAAATTTCCATAAATTTCTCAAAAAATTTCATAATTATTTCAAAATTTTAATAATCAATCCTAAAAATTATTTCTCTCAGGAAAACAAATTTTCCTTATAATTTCATATGTTTTTCCCGCAAAATTACATTTTTCCCATTATTTTAATTTTCTTCAATAAATAAATTCGAAATTGGAAAATTTTCATATATTTTGATTAAAATTCACAAAAATACATAGAATATACATGTGTCAGATCCGTCAATCTGATACCTAAAATATGGGTCATCACAATATTATACTACAGTTTACTAGTTGTATATATATACCATCATTCACGAATTAATTATTGGATTGTTATCACTAGATTTTTATACGCATATTATTCAATATTTACTCTTACATTATACCAAATTTCACGTGTTATGTATACCATATATATTATTAACGTAATATTCGATCGATATCCCTACATTTTTATACGTAGATTATTCTAGCTTTATACCTACATTATACTACTATTCACAGGTTATACCATTAGTCACGCATTATTCTATCATTATCTCTCCATCTTCATAGGCGCATTATTCAATCGTTGTGCCTACGTTATACCACCATTCACAGGTTATACCATTATTTACGCATTAGTGATATTATATAGGTATAACATATGAATAACGTATGTATATAACGTAATACGTTTACAACGGTCAAATAAAACGTTGTTATAGACGGCTATAGACTACGTTCACGAATGAATGTTATAATAAATTACGTTCTTTTAACAATAGTCGACTAATGAACATTGTAAAAGGTGTCATTAGACAATGAGCAACTACGATTGTTGTAATAACATAGAACAATGTTTGTTTACTAGTTGTAATGGCCTTTTCAACAATGTTCTCGTGGTAAACGTTGTTGTACATAATTTTACATACACGATTTTATAATAGATATTTTATGAACATTGTTGTATGCCTTCTATTAGAACGATCGTTGATGCACATTGTCGAATAAACGTTATTGTATCATCAATTTCTTGTAGTGCCATCAACTCGTCTGACTATTGTTAAGCCCCAACCAACACAATCATAAATCATCTAAGTAGCAACATGTGATTTCAAGCAGAACATAGTGGAAACAATAGACATCAACTTATGCAACAAAAGTAATAGTTCAACTGTTTAATTATATGGGAAGTCATTACACATCATTTGTACAGTAGTAATCTAAAGCATGTTGACCCTACTTAATCATTATATCTTTCCCCTTGTTTGTCCTAGAAGGGCCTATAAAATGTTATGGAGAGCAGTAAGCCCAAATAAAATCACAGGGCTCAATGAGCAATAATTTTCTCACAATTTATCACTTAATACAAGTATTTTGATAACACATAGATGCATGCATGATATTTAATGTAAAGATGTCAATTCTCATCAAATAACAACAACATGATCATGATCACACATCAATAAAATGTATAAGTCGAACCTTAGAATTCTTGGAAGCCAGGTGATCCGTTTCCAAGGACTCATGTCTACAAAATTGCTTACAATCAACATTACCATAGCAATATCTAAGCTCATCAAATATTATTTTTAACTCTAGGCAAGCCTCAATAATCTAGAGTTAAAGTAAATCTCGATAAATCATTTATCTCATACCAATAAAGTAGAATATGCAACTTATGAGTAAATGCTAACGAAATAAAAGTGCTCAAGCCAACAAATTAAAGAGACTACCCATAATTGTATGCCATTTCTTCTCTTTTAGTCTCAAAGTCTTTGAGACCTTAACATCGTGATCACAACAACTATTCAGTCACACGAGTTCATATACACTTCACTTATATTCATAGTCCACAGTATAACTTGGAGTCAAGAACTTAGTCAATTCTCCAATTATTTGGTCCTTTTGGGTCAAAACATGTCACATACAACTTAAATGGTCTTGTTACTTATGTTTAAGTCTAATAAATTAGAGATTTCCCAAAAATGCCCTAAAATTACAATATCAGTACCATGTAAATTAGGTTTAATATCACTAGGTCGACTTGTAAGTTTTTTGAGGACTTCATTTTAAGCTCAATTGATTTCAAATTTAATGGAGAGTTTCCTCACTACTGCAATATTACTAAGAATTTTCTATAATTTTTTAGAGTTTATTAAGCCCCTATTTAAGTCACTCACTAGACTCCTGTCTTGTTTCAAAACAAACACATCACTTGTGACATCACTTTTTCAATTTCACTATAAGAAATCCACACATTGGATTCTTGTCAAATTTTCCAAATTATTACTAGATCCCTAGTATATTCACCAAAGTTTTACTTTGGAATTTTTAAACATTATTTGAGATGGTTTCTAAGTCCTTGTTTCATATTTAGTTGTTGTTGATGAAGTCTACAACTAGGGTTTATTCATCTATTAGATTTCCTATCTTTCCAAGTTTAGTTGGCTATAATTTTTGGGCAACAAGTACTTGGGTTTTGGAGGTACTTTCACACAAAATTTCAGCTTCAAGTGACCGCTCTACCATGAGTTTTTAAAATTTTTAATCTTTAGCTAATAATGTGACAATTCTTATAGTCATAGCAACTTGGTAAATTGTTTATGAACAACCCACTCATTCAATTTGCTATAAATACTTATATAATTCCCCCTCCTACTTGGGTCTATTTATGGCTAGAAGATTAGAATTTTCAAAGCATTCAAATCCATGCTTTCTATGATGGCTCTGGGACTTAGTTGAAGGGTTCAACTGTTGCTAATTTACGAAGTATTAACCTCAGATATTCAAGCTACCATTCAACATCAATGTCCAACATCAAGTCTCTTCAAACATGGCTCATTGCCAACTCAATATATCATAGAGTCAATGTCATACATATAGCCACGACCACGGATTCGCAACATTCATGAGCATATTCAACTATGTTGTTCTTCTCTTTTTTTTCTGTTTCTAATAGCACCAAAATGAAAAAATTTTGGTTAAGTTATGAATCTTCAAATTGAGAGAAGAAGAAGAAGAAATTGTGGCAACAATGGGAATTTGCAAGATGAGATGGAGAAGAGGGAGAATGAGTTTTGTGCTAGTCATGATGATTTAAAAGAGAATTGAAGATTGCCACTATTCATCTCCTTACCATCTTTTAGCCTTTTTCAACCAAAAAGTGCCAATAGTTGAGCATGGACTAGCGCAATACTCAACCTACAATGTAGCTTTTTTTCCTTCCTCATTTTAATACTCTATATATAATTCAATATATTTTTATACAACCATTATCCAATTTCAAATAAAATATTATTTCTCTAATATTCCAATCTTAATATATAATATAAAAATTAAATTCAATGATATCTTCACATAAAATACCATTGTCCACTTCTAATTACTATATACACTTTAGGATCGTTAAATGTATAATCTTTTATATTAGAAATCAAAAGTCAACATGTGACAAATAAATAATTTATTTAATATTATTATCAGTTGATTAGGCTTTATGATTTTTGTAATACAAATAATAGTATAGGTTTGGCTTGGTAGTAGGTAAGACTTATTCTGAGTAAAACTAAATATTGGAAGGAATATGGGTTATTCCATCCAAGGAAATCGATTATTCTAAAAAGACTTTGTTTCATCGCATTTTCTTGAAGATTGTCCTACTAACTTATATAAGCCTCATCCCAAGAAATTGATTATTCTAAAAAGACTTTGTTTCATCGCATTTTCTTGAAGGTTGTCCTCTTAACTTACATAAGCAGTATAATTTGATTAAAAATATTTAAATGTGAATATATGAATTTAGAATACTGTATTTTGTTTCTTACTTTGGTGATATTAACTTCAATCTTAAGATGAAATATTATTCTCAATTTTATTGATTAACCATGCATATATTATTTCTTCTTATCATTATATTTTAACTATATATGAGTATTTATTTTTAAATCATATATAGAGCTCAAAAGTATGTATGTTTAATAATATATATATATATATATATACACACACACATACACATACACATATAATACATGCTTTTTGTTCAAGGCAACATGAATATATTTTATATATAAAATACAAATAAATTCAGTTCTTAATGTACAAAGGACTAGCCTTAAGGTCCCAGATGCTATTTAGCTCTCTTTCTTGATTTTGGATTGAGTTAAAGGCCCTCTTTTCTAAGCACTCCCTTGCCCAAAGACTTCTGCTGCAAATGAAATAGCTAGTGTTCTTCTCATGAGTTTTCAACTTCTCCTTGTTGTATGGCTTTTTGGCCACTTCCTTGTGGCTTCCATGATTCTCTTCCTCCTTTATGGAAAAAGATGTCATGCTTGGGCTTCATTGGGAGCTTCTATGCTTTGACCTAGACAAGCTCATAGTAGCAATAACAACTTTCTTTGTTTGATCATCTCTTTATATACTTTATCCCTTTTTTTACATTCCTTTGGTTTTCTTTGTATAGCCCCCCCCACCCCCCCAAACTTATGATTTCACATGCATTTCAATTGGAGCCCATATACACTCCCATATAAGATTTGGAAGCTCAACATTCATCAATAATATTGAGTATTACATATAAGTATATATCTTTTTTTTTTAAATAAAACAATAATCAGAAACATACGTATATCAATGACTGCATGTCTTCCTTCTTTATACCTTCAAAGTAAGCATTATCATTACTATGAGTCTCACACAAATGGGTTAAACTAATATATGCATAAAAGGTAAAATGTATATTTATTGTTTAGGTTTATTGAAAGGAAACGTGCTTCATGGCTCAAAATTGGCTGCAAAAGATTTTAAAGTGCTAGGACCGGCCATTAGGATAAAACTCAAATAATGATGGCCTATATCTTCTCCCTCCTAGAGTTATTCCTAAGCAGTGTTTAAAATAGATTTGATCATTTCAAGAGTTTGTGAAAAATTCTCTCTACTTGTGTTATGATTTTCATTCTTTACTTTTCTCAGTTTTCGAATTCTCAATACACCTAAGGCTAAAGAGTTCTGTCAAAGTCAAATTTTGGACAAACCAAGCACATAGACTATTTAAAAGTACCCTAAATTCTTTATCTCGTCACATTAAAGGAATTTCCAATCTCATAGGTCACTCAGTGAACTTTTCAACAAAAATGGCATGGATTTAGCCTTAGTGACACAAATATGATCTACATGCTCATGTCCTACCGCTAAATGCCTAAACGTTTCATGATATCTAAATGATAGAGTTTCAATGATAAAGAATATGTGACTTGCCTATAAATATGCAATTTAGAAGCATTGTAGCACACAATATATAAACAAAAAATAGAGGAAAGTAGCCTAAATTGAAGAAGATTTTCTTTACTACGCACCCCCAAACTTAAACTGTGCCTTATCCTCAAGAACACAACTTCAACATGGCACACAACGACAAAGAGGTGACAAACTGAATCACAGACATCAGTATACACACTTGCACTTAGAAAACATGCATAGAACAAAAATATAGCAAGCATGGTTAGTCTTCAATCCACAAATAAAATAGGCAATAAGAAAAAAATGTGACATCATTAAAATTATAGCAGGTTCAAGAGTTTAAGTTCATTAGCAACATAAAAAATAGAAATACATCCCTAGAAAATAAAATATCACTAGCCAACATCATCCCTGAAGAACTCGACCTTTGAGAAGTAATAAAAATCAGCAGCTCGGCTGGTAATGTCATCATCTCTGTCATCATCAACATCATTAGTAGGGGGCTCTAGAGCTATAGCAGGCTTTGATGGTGCAAATGCAAAAGGTGTAGCTGCTGCCCTCCTCCTCTTCACCAATGTGGTAGTCATCATCCTAACAGAAATTTGGTTCTTCATCCTGAAAGTTGGCTCACTGGTGGGCCAGGTGACACCTGCCCTCCTACACAATGTTGTGATAAGTGTAAGATGAGGAGGCCCTACATTTATCTTGTCAATGATCATTTTGATCGAGCTGGAGATGACCAAGTCAACGTTAATGGAGAGGCCCTTGATGATGTTGTATATTATCACGACTCTCTTCATAGACACCCTATTTATAGCCAAGGTACGAAGAAAGTTAGAGTAGACAAAATAAAGCCATACCTTGGCTACTATGGTGAATGAACTCTTGGCCAAACCAACAGGTCCGTCGTTGGTGCGCTGCCATGAGGCACTCTCTACACATAGTGTCCACAACACATGCTTAGGATCGAACTTCTCCAAGAGGTACTCTGGGAAGTCTTCAAGCATCTCATTAGGCAGACCGCATGGAACATTAATTGATGCAGTGTCGAATGGGAGCCATGTGCCCCAGACCCAAACCTTTGTGCCCTCACACTCGTAGGCATTGGCGTATAACCCGTACAATGGATACAATGGGTGCTGCATGAGCCTGGATCAACTGCTCCCAATGTCTAATGACAACTGTGGCATCTATGCCCAACTGGCGATCCTCATCGTGAAGCATAATGCCCCTCTCAGGGACAACGTGCCTATAGTCTCTGATGTGCTTGTATTTAGCCTTGGTCTTTGCTGATTTAAATCTTAGTTGATCTTCTAGAGTTGTTGGGGCCAATGCGTAGAAAATAAATAATAGAAGTGAATTTAGCATAAAATGAGGATCCAATGCTACGAGATCAAAAATCATTTAAAACTATCAACAAACAACTCAAAAACATGATGAATAATAAAAATTTTGAAATAACACTCACTACGCAACATATATTGTACAAAAACTATAAATAAGCATAAACAATTAAGTCAAGCACAAGAAATAACTAAAATAACTCAAATTATAATGGATGGATGGTGATGAATGCTAGCAAAACTGGAATGTCAAGAGGAATAGGAGAGGTTTCAAAAAAAAAAAAAAAAAAACAATTTGTGCATGAAATGAGAGAAAATAGGCATTTTTTTTTTATAAATTTTGGTATTACATGCAATTATGCCAAAATAAAAAATTGACTTGTACGACATTTCCGTAGTATTGGGCAATGTATACTATTTGGTACCTTAGTAACGATCTTTGCCTAGATGATGAGGTTCTAGTTAGCGTAGTAGGTTACTGCAGTAACCATTTGCCTAGAATTTTAATGTTTTGGTTATCGCAGTAACCATTTCGTTTCATGGATACACTTGGTTACCCTGGTAGCCTACTGCACTAACTAGTGTTCTTCTGGTTTTTTCTTTGTTTTTTTAGAACAAAAAATACATGTCTCCTAAGAACTAAAATGCAAACCATATTGAAAATAAAAGAAAAATAAAATGAAAAATGAAAAATAAGTGAGTTGCTTTCCACTAAGTGGTATGTTTAACGTCATTAACTCAACATGGATATTGATTAACCGAGGCCCAATTCCTCAATCTTTTTGAACTCCTTCATTTTGCACCATTCTTTCTTGATGATGTAATTCCCCAAAGATTTGTATGAGATTCCTTAAATAAAATTAAATAAAAATGATTTGATTTTGAGAATTTTATGACATTTTTGGATATAAATGATGTCTATTCCAAGGTACAAAATAAAGTAGGTAAAATAAAATTAATTAAAAAATTTTGGTGCGACCTTAAGATATACATAAATGAATAATATAAAGAAATATATATATATATATATATATA
>JAJIYU010002681.1:0-29195 GCA_030144865.1 Tinospora cordifolia | reverse complement strand
CCTCCCTCGCTCGAGTTGCTTCTCCACAGTTCTTATTTTCCTCATTTCTCTGTCCACGGCCCTTTTTCTTTCTCCATCTCGTTATCACTCTCTTCTTCGCCTTCTAGATCGCTACCTCACCGCTGTAAATCTCGGAGCTCCAACAACTAAAACACTCAAAGAATAGAACCGAAATCTTCGGTTTCACTTGGGGGCTCGAAACCCTCTAAGGCTCGTCCCTCTTCTGTCGCACGCCGTAATCTCTGCTCACTCGCTGGTAGGCTCTAGACATTTCCAGCTCGTCTCATTCGTTTCTCCATGTGTGTCCTTTGCGTTTTCTTTGTTGGATTCTTTGGTTTCGCTTGTTCTCTAGATCTGAGTTCTTGAAATATTGATGCACACGGATTTCTTTAGTTAAAAGATTTTTTTTTTCTTGCGGTTTTTGCGTGGTTGTGGTCTGTGTTCATTTATTTAGTGTTTAGGACCATTGCCCAATAATTGCTATATCTATTATCTAGAATTAGGAGGAAAAAAAAAAAGAAAAGGAATTACTAATTTTCTCAGATAGAGAGTTTTTGGAAAGGAAAGTACTCTGTTTAAAAGTATTTCGCAGTTGTTGTTCTTTCAACCTTGCGGAGATTATTATAGTACGGAATCAGTTATCAGGGACAATGCTGTCAGCAGTTGTACTGTTTTGAGCTCTGAGTTTAATATATTTTGTTCAACAACTTCAAGCAGCTGAGGAATTAGGTTTTAGTGTCGTCTTTCATTGTTAGTGGAGAGTGGAGATTTTGCCTCCATTCCCAAACCCTTCTTTTTTTAATTTTTTTTAAAAATTTTTGGTTCATGGCCCAATAGCAAAATGATTATGATTTGTGATTGTGCTGTGAGAATCTTGTTTGCCTGCAACCTTTAGTGAGTGCGGTGCTACTGTTGAAAGCTCATAATTATTATTTTAAAGTAAAAAATCTTGTTATGTTCACTTGCTTTTTTGATAATGGTCTACTTGTTTCTTCCAGTAACATGCCCTTGATGATGAAGTAGCCATTTGCGAGAAACACATGGCCTCTAAAGGTCCTAGATCCAAACTTGATCATGAGACGAGAGCGAGGCGTCAAAAGGTTAGTTCACTAACATCTATGGTGCATGGATTGCATTTTGATTATGTTTGTCTCTTGTATCTGTATAGAAATCTCTTGTTATCTGGTACCATTTTTAAAAGGGCTTGGATGATATGCTCCATTCCGTTCAGGGCTGAAACATTTATGCATAGTTGGAATTCCTTGATGTTGAGAATGACCTCATGAAAATTCTTTAGTCTACTAGTTTCTTCATTATTTGTAACGATTCTTTGCTTGGGCCGTTGGAATCTTTCTCTTCCATACATATTTTTTTCCTGAGCTTTTTGGAATAAATGAAGTTGGTGGAGTCTTTAGAATGACAATTGGTATATTTATTACATTAGCTAAAGCTTATTTGTTCCTATTCATCTTGTCACAATAAGATGGACTTTACCTAGGATGAGAATAGACCAACTATTAAATCTTGGATACCGAATTGTTGCAATTGATGTTCAATGTCGAAGAGAAGGAAGAGATCTTTGCAAAGTGGGTTTTTACAATCTGATAAAGGATCAAACTTATTCAAATGTTCCCAATATTCTATATTTCCTTCGAAAGGGTGCCCAACCTATAGGAATTGTTCATGATGGCTAACCCAATAATGAAAGTTTTGTAAGGGGACTGAAGCAGGCTACCATGAGACAAAAGATCTTCTTTGTAAAGAGATTTGATTTGAAACTGTTATGTATCTAAGGTCCAATATTGAAATCATTTCAGGGTTACAATCATAATTTTGTGATACCTTGAGATGTAGAGCATCGTTCAAAAATTCTTTGAAATTCAGTGATCTTCTGCAATTTTTTTATTATTTTTTATTTTTTTACCATTTACATGAGAAGTGGATGTAAAATACAAGTTATGGAGATTTACTAAAATATCTTGAGAAAATTCAAAAAAAAAAATGTTCAATATTTGATAAGATTTTAATTTTTTTAATTCATAAATGTGAACATTTGATGAAATTTGACAAAATTAGATGCAATTTGATATAGAAGTAAAAAAAGCTATTTTATTAATGAAAAAATATTAATAATTATGTATTATTTTAAACTATATTAAGCAACGTAATTGCATAATATATTGCAACTAGTATCAATATCACAACCTTGTTTAGGAGAAAACATTATTGGTCATTTTCATTCATTCTAACTCTTCAAATCATAAAAAATCGTTGTTTTTTGTTCGATTGTTATGTCCAAAACTGTTTCTATGAGCATGCTAAAAATTCTTAGGTCATTGCAGATTTTTCTGTACAATTATAAGAAAGTTTTGAGTTATTGTCACCAAGCCTATACCTGCTATTGTTACTTATAAGCTTGTGTGTATTTTGTAGTGTCATAATACTTTCTCAAGAGCAATATTTCTTGTGCTAACATTTAGAAAACTTAATTTTGAGAGTAACTTCACCAATAAGCGTCTGGACTAGAATTGGAAAATTAGAAAGATGGAATAACATAGCATTATAGCAATGTGAGGTAAAATTGACAAGATTTTCAAAATGGTAAATAATGACAATACATAGTTCTAATAATCATAAAAGCACATGGATCGTCTTGTTTTTTACTAATAATTTTAATCTGTATTAATTATGATTAATACATGCTGAATAAATCTAATAATTGATTAAAAATATCACAACATTGAACAAAGTAGATGTTCAATTATTGAATGGAACAATTTAAAACGTCTCCGACTTTTCAGCAACACCACATAAATTTAATGCAGCTTACTACTACTCTTAGTCTCTTTGAGGGTGTCACTCAAAAGATTCATTGAATTCGTCATCAACGTTTTCCTGGCTTGTTTCATCTTTAACCAGAAGGGATTTGGCGTGGCATCTTTATTCCCTTTGTCTTGCCATTGCAAGTCTTTTTCTTCTTCTTCTTCTTTTACGTCCTAAGAATAGATTTAAAGAAAATCTATTATAAGCTGAAAAATGCTATAGTGGAATAGATGATTAAATAAGTTGATTTTATTACCAATTAAATGATCTTCACCAAGTTGGATCCCCCATCATCACCCATATTTACATCTATTTCATCATTCAAGTTTGGTAAGCAATATCCTAAGTAGAAGATCCCCCTTCTTGCTCAATAATTCATTTATCATTAGACTCCGCATGATCAAGGTAGAAAGGAGTTATGATGGCTAACTTGTCTTAAAGTTTTCTACAATCTTCAAATTTTACATTAGAAATGCCAGAGTTCTTTGCTTTCTGCATAATTGATTTCTTCTCGTACAATTTGTCTCATGTGATTTTTAAATTCTTTGGTATATAGCAAATGAATTAACTCAAAGTAGTAACAGAATGTCTATCCTATATGATTTTTTTTTTTTTTTTTTGAAACAAAACTAATGAGTAATTAAGTATTATTAGTATTGAGAATGAAGACAAATGCACAAACTATAAGAGAGGGAACAAGAGAAGAACAAGATGTCCACAAATTCTACTTAGGTCTCTACAAGCCTACAAAATTTGAGCACTCCCTCAAGCAATCATTAAAATGATAATCCTTCGACAAATTACTATTTATAAAAAATGATGCCAGTGAACGAGAGCTCTCCAAAAGTTGAGTCACTGAACACTCTTCCCCATCAAAGGATTAACCGTTTCTCTTCTTCCAAACTACATGTTAAGTTCAAATCCTAACAACCAATTGCTTTTGCTCAGATATTCTCACCACCAAATGATTCCCACAAATTAGTTGTTGCCATGATTCAAATTTAAAAAAAAAAAGTGAAAACTTTCAGAATTAAGTTCCATGGGCTAATTGGAAGAAAGGTGGAGATCTTTTAATTTTGACTTTATTATTTATCGTTGAGCTTTCAGTTTCTCTTCAGAAGTTTTTCAGGGCTAGTATGAATGCATCTATTTGAATTTTTGTCTTAACAATTTGGTATCATTTTGTCACTACACATACAACCCAACCCTTCATATTACCATCCAGATGATATTGAGAGGTATGATGAAACCATGATTTCAAAAAACAAGCAACTGTGCACATTAAATGATGAAGTTTGAACTTTGAAATTCCAAGTCCATCTATTATCAAAGATTTTTTGAACTACATTCTACTTGAAATTACTATTGTTAAAATTTTAAGATATGAGTTGGATTGTACTAGCTTCAATTCAACATTTGGAAAAAAGCAGAATTGGAGAAAAATACACAAATGCGCGCTATTTTCACTATTGGATGACTCAAATTGAGTCCTGCGACTCGATGCAAGTTCATTAAGAAGAAAGTGATGGAGATTGTTAATAAGACAAAGAAGAAGTGGATGCAGCTCACAAAACAAAGAAGATGAAAAGATAACATTCTATCTCGTCCCTCTCTCTCTTGTCGTCTCTCTTGCTCCCTCTAGTGACTCCTCTCTTTGGGATAATTAATGATTTTGAGCCTTATGATACGATACAATAATAAGTATTAGTTGACTCAACATTGTCATATGAGGTATGATTGAATAATGGAATTGAGCGTACATTAACTCGTAAAGAGCCCAATTGTAATACCCCAATTCTCAAGCCATAAACAATTCATAATAATTCCATATATATGGACATACACATTTTGTTTTCGTTCATTCGCATGTTACAATTGAGAATAAGGGCATTACTGTTCAATTATCATAATCTCCTAGACATAGCAGTTCACATCCTACAAACTCGCAAGAGTAAATAATTAAAATGATCAATATATCAATGACTAAAAACTTTGGGATGAGATACTAATAAAAGAAAAATGACATCAAAATAGTAAGTAACTCGAGATAGTCTCCATGACCTTGTTCCAACTAATGAAATAAAGATCGAAAATAAACAAATTTTGTTACTAACATGACCTCTTAAGTGAGGTCTACTACTAAATTATTCTTTGCTCCATCTCATTAATGAGACTATGAGAGTGCTCTCTTACTAGTTATCTGAAAAATAAGAATTTGGGTGAGCTTAAAGAGCCCAGTAAAATCATATACTATACATCTCAAGCATTATTCAAGTCTAAATATAGAACATACAATCAGTTAACAGACATTAGATGATTTAAACATTTCAATTGTTTTTTAGTTGTTGTAATTTTTATTATTATTAATAAAGTTTCTGTTTTAAAAAGAATTATTTTGTAGTTGTCATTCAGCTCAAAAGGATTATCCCCAGTGTTCTCATTACGTCAACATGTCAATTAGTAAGTCGCAACACACGATATATATAATAAGGAGTTTAGGGACGCACCCATCATTTTGTATTAAAAAACTACGGACACACCCATCATTCCATTCTTCAATAGTAGAGGCTATTCCATATATTTGAAAATATCTACGGTAACCAACTATTGATTCCCTATGTCGATACATAGTTCAATTCTTAATTTATATTTATTTAATTTAACACTCAAACTTTCAAATGCTAACATGCTCTAAAACTCATAATTCAAGAATATAATTATATGAAACACTTTGGAAACATGTAATCATTATACATAGAGTCACACCACATATTATTCAACTGTAATACTCCGCCTCCCATACCCGGGCCAATGCCATCCGACGGTATTTTCGGACCGCCCGGGAGGCGGGCCCTTGTTACCTTAACCTTTTTCCTTTCATTTATATGTCTCAAATTCTCGAGACTTTCTGCATACATTGACTTATGCATAATATATTTCATAGACATAACAATAGCGCCATGAAATAAAATTTTCAATGTTATTTATTAATTCGAAATTCAAAGTATATAGGATTTTGATTATTATAGCGGAATAACAAAATTTGAATTAAATAAACTTGGGCGAATATGCCCTACAATTAATTAAAATCTTAAGGGAAATAGTCTAAGGGCTCCCATGTAACCTTGCCAATTAATTTCTTGAAATGTTAAAAGAAGCTGTGAGCTTACACACCTAGTAGATCATTCTAACGTTTAAATCATTATTTCAAATTCAAACAAACCAAGCATGTTAAAAACTTTCGTATATTAGGTGATTCAAACAGATATTTATTTCCGTTGATGTTAAGACCGAAAGGACTTCCTCCCTCAGTATTCCCCATCAGGCTTGGGATAATTACCTTCATCTGAAACCCTATCTCAGGGTGGAGTCTTCACTCGATTGCCAACCCCTTTAATGAGAACCTTATTCGGGTTAGGAACACCCACGATGAACATCCGTCATTGTGCCAGTACATGGTTATAGTTTTTATTAATCTCTTTTTAGTGACAAAAATACAATAATCAGATTAAAACATCACATATGTGCATGTATGGATTATGGAACAACATTCATAACATAGCTTAGGTAGATCATGTATTATTCATGAATTCTAAATAATAATTATGGCATGTCATATCAAGGCAAACATGTATATATATCCCAAACAATCATATTAAAAATGCAAGCACACATGTAATATCTATTTAAATTAAATAATAAGGTAAAGTTAGGAATCACTTCCACCTCAAGAGCACTTCCTTCTAAACTTCTGAGCTTCTCTTAGATCTTTTTTCTTGCTTGCACTAGATTTGTGCAACACTTCGTTGCTACTACTCAGCTTGCTGTTTAAAGCAGCTCAAGAAAGAAAAGAAAATACTAGGTGCCAAGAGAGAGGCAGAGAGAGAGAGGAAGAGGGGTCTTATCAGCTCTTGTTCTGAAATGAATGAAATAAGAGTGAGGGTTTATATAGAGTCTTCGAAGGTCAGATTCGTAATTTTTGAGCATTTTTGGATAGGAAAATTTCTATTTTCATTGGGTTTTGGTGGCTCCCCAAAGAACATTGTGTTTTAGGGTTTTTTCGCATTTTTTCTTTTTTTTTCTTTATTTTTTGGGGTTTTTTTGCGTTTTTCTTTGTTTTTTTGCTCACTTGCGGCGTGCTACGCACGATTTCGGCCAATTCACTGAATTTTTTGTTATTTTTTGACAAATTCATTATATATACACACGCACACACTCATATAATATTTACACATATTATATTATATAATATATTATTACCATATATTATATAATATTATATATATTTACATACTAAATCATACTGAATATACATTTATACTCATCTAATATTTAATATTTGCATCACATGTATAACATATACCTGTGTATATATATTTTTATTTCTTTATATTATTCATTTATGGATACAAAATTTCTTAATTAATTTCATTTATTTTATACTTTGGAGTGTACACAATCTATATCTAAAAATATTATAAATTTCTTAAAGTTGAATTGTTTTATTTCATCGAATTTTGTACAAATCTTTGGGGTATTATATCAACACATACCATAAATACATGAAAATCGTAGGATTCAAACATTTATCAATCAACGCACTAGCATGCCCTTAAATATTCAATCAAAATAAAAAATAATCACATTTCATATTTAAAACTTAAATAACACATAAGAGTAAGGTAATCATTTCTACTTTGTCAATGCAGTTTTCTCGATGACTGAAATTAGGGGATGACAAGGAGGAAAGGAGAAGGCAAGAAATCGGGTAGGGGATGAGTAAAAGGGGAGACGCCAAGAGAGGATAGAATTAGGATTAGTATTGATAAGGATAAAAGGAGATTTTGAGTATGATTAGGACTCTATGTTGTTGTTATCATGGCAGAGTTTGATTCTAATCTAACTTCCTTATCTTCTAATCTTCATATGAGCGTGGGATTGAGTGTGTATGGCGATTTTTGATTGAGATTGTGTGTTTAGGAACCAAATTTACATGTAAATACATTATATACAATGCTAGACATCTTTATACATCCATTTATATATGTTTTATATCATTTTCTCCATGATTTCTCATTTTTATTTATTTTATGTTTTGAGAACTAAATTTAGATTTAATACTTTATTAATGGTTGATAAAATTTGAATAATATTTTTGTTAATTAATTCTTTCCACGTTGTTCTACTGTTTTGTATTTTTGTCTAATATGACTCGGCCTATACATTTATATCATTTAAAGTTAATATAATCTAATTAATTAATTAATTTTAATTTTCTCTTCTTCATGTTATTATTATTTATTTCTTTATTTAATTATTTAATTTATAAATTTATTTTATTTTAACCTATATATATATATCTATTGTTTTTTATTTTTATGTATGTATCCTTTAATTCATTATTTGAATCATTTACACTAATTTATTTATTTATATATTTTTTCTTGCTAAATTTTATTTTATTTCTCAGACTATTACACTAGTCTAGGCATATGATATAATTTTAGGGTGGATTTTTGTTATTAAGTTTATTTAATTTTTTTGTAATTGAGTTTATTATAATCACTTGGAGTTTAAGTTAGCCTAAATGTTTTATATGAGTAGCTAGATATATAAGAAGATATCTTTAAGGATCTCTTTTATAAGCAGATTAAGGTGATTCTTTTAAATTGTAGTAGGTAGAGAGTTTGTAAAGATTTTAGCAGTTTTAGAGGATTCCCTAAGTTTTAGCAAGTAGGGATTATTTGAAGATTTTAACAGTTTAGGAGATTTTCTTTGTTTCTATTTTACTGTGAATGAGAGTCTAGAAATACCTCTCTAATTTATGTAATGAGACATCACATATTTGAACAATTTTTTTTTTTTTTTTTTTGAATGTTTCTTCATTGAAGACTTATCTTTGTTTTTTAATCTAGAACTTCTGTGATCTTATCAAGGCAATTTGTAGCGATCAACCTTATAAGTTTGGTTAGGGTCAAGTTTCTGTACTTGTTTTAAGACGATTTTTGAGTTCTTTTTGCGTATTGATTTTGGATTTTGGGTTTTCTTGCATGAGGTTCACATCACTCTCTCTTGCACAACATCTCTCCTTATGACCTCTCACCCTACCTTAATTCCCTTTGTTCTTTCTTTTTTTGTTTCTTTTCATATAAGCTAAAAAGGGAGAAAGGGAAAAAAGAAAAAGGAAACAATATAAAAGAGATAAACATGCTGGTTTTACTTGAAAAAAGGGGAATAAAAGGGAAGAATAAGCAAGGGAAAGATATAGAAATGTCAATGTTATTTGAAAATAAAGAGCCAAAAAATGAAAAAGAAAAAAAGTCAGTTTTTTATATACTTCGAAAGAGACATTTATATGCACAAGTCAATCTTAAAATAATTTTCATTTATGAAAATGTTTAATATGAATACTAGACCAGTTCATGGGTGTGGTATGAAAAAAAAAAAAATTCTTAGGATTTATGGTTCAGTTTAAATCTTATCTTCAATGATTTTACATTCTGATTTTGATTCAACAACTATGCTTAAAATATTGAACATGACAACATTACCAACCATGCACAAAGTTAGTAAAAAGTAAATATGGCATGTACAATATGTTAAAAAAAAGCTTTAATAGAATGAAATAAGTTCTTTGGTTGTTACAAAATATTTTCACATTCCCTTGTTTTTGCCAAATCCTTTGTCTCTTATGTGAATCCTGTGGGAGGAACTTTGTTAGTCATCAAAATGTTGCACTTTAGAATTGAATCATGCATTTCATGCAATAATTGACATTTTTCCAACTCACAAATTAATTATGATATTATCAACAATCTTTTGCTCATTTGGTGTTCCTGCATAGCTGCTATTATATCATTGAAATGACATGACCATGATGATCAACACAATCTTGTTCTTAGTAAGGCTTATCAATTTTCAATACGCAGTATAATTCTTCTTCTTAATGGTCTCAATGTATCCTCAGTGGTGAAGTGACTCACCCATGCTCTAACCCTTGAATGAGAATAAATGTATTTTACAATTGACGTGGCCTTTCCATCTGGGGCTATATGCACCTTTAGCTTTTCAATATCTTCTAGAGTAAACACCCGCACATGGTATTCAATATAATTTCTCTGCGTGTTCATAAACAAGCATCAATACTTGCATAATTGATTGAATTATTTGTAACCCCATGGAACACCAAACCAATGCATTCATTTTGGTTTGGTTCAGGTTTTTTTTTGTAGTTCAGTTTGGTTTTCAGTTTTGAAAACTGAAGAGCTTGGTTTGGGTTTTAGTTTTTGCATGAAAAACCCAAAGTTAGGCCGACAATCTAAACCTAAGTCAAGGGCGCTAGGGTACGTTTTCATAAAATCCTAACGACTTTAACTCATAGAAAAGAATTGCATAAGAATGCTGGAATTTTTGCCATTGACCTGTGATTTTGTCTCGCATTGTTGCTTGGATTACGTGGTAGTCTTCTTCTTCTTAGATAGGCACTTGCAATCTTCCCCCTTGAATTATTTCTTTTGTCTTCTTCTCTGCTACACACTATTGTTCTTTGTCTTTTTTCCTGTTATAGTGGTAATTCTTGTTGTTCTTGTTATTGTTTTTCTCTGGTACATGCTACTGCTGCCGAGTTTGCTATGTTTTGGTTTGTATCGCTTAAAATATATTTTCAAAGACACAAGTGCCTTTTTTCTGTTAATTTGTTGTTTCTGTCTCCTTGATTTTTAGTGAAAACAAGGAATTTAGCTTATTATGATCCTAAAGTTTGCAATTTCTGTCAAAAATAGTCTGTGAATCTTCTTGGTATGGTATTTTTATTTGTCAGTTGTTGATTTGTATCTTTGCACAAATGTAACTCAATCAACCCAAACTGATCAAATTTAGTCTGGTTTCATTTGGTCTGAAGAGTGGTTTATTTTGGTTTCAGTTTCAAAAAAAATTTAAAGTGATTCAAGTTTGGTTCAGTTTCAGTTAAAAATTAATCGGATTATGCACAACCCTAGAGAGTCTTGGCACCTAAAGAGAGTAACATTACAATGCAAAGAGCAAGTTGAAATTACGTTGCAGTGCCATTTTCTTTTTTTTTTTTTTTTTGAAGATCAGGTATCAGCAAAGAAAAGCAAAGAAACAAGAATAGCTTGAAAAGTTATCAATTTGAAACTTGTCTGGAAGGAATAAAAATTCAACTTCACCTCAGACTTCGACCTTTGAAAATTAAAATTAAAATTAATTTGAAGAATTTGAGAAACTCAAAAGAATATTTGTAAAAATTTGTCAACTTAGAAAAATTAAAAATAATATTATATAAATGCTAAAATATGTACCATTTCTATTAAAAATGACGAAAACAAATATAAAGCTTAGATCTCTTGATCATTAGTTTTGCAACTACAAAAAAGAAAGAGAAACTTGTTGTCAAATCGTAATGGTCTTGCAAATATAAGTCACAATCGATTGATCATTGGCTCGCTAGTCGCTATAAGCGCGAGCACATTCAATTTTCTCTATCAATTACAATAGATAGCTCTATTTCTTGTTCTTCTCTCAATGCTCTCCTTGTAGGCCTTCAACTTATTTTTCTCTTTTCTTTCGTCCCTTTACATTCCTCCACCAGGCTACAACTTGTTCTTCCTTCTCTTGGATAGCCACTCGTAAGTTGCACATATTTCGCCTTCAATCTTTTTCATTTATAGAGCGAGATTTTTTTTTTACAATATTTATGATTATACAAAAGAATTTATGTCCACTATATAGGTTCTTTCACTAAAAAAAAAATGCCCTTTTTGCAACTTGTATGCATTTTTCAAAGCAAAAATCGTCGAAACTTTGATTTAAAGTGAACTTCACTGATTTTTTCGAAGATTTCAAGGAAATTTTATAATATTATAATTACCCGTGAACTTTGCTTCGATTGTTCAAATTATCTAATTAATTCGGCTAATTTTGCCAAAATTCGGCTAATTTTCATACTTAATATTTTTGACATTTGTTTGGCAAGAAATTAAGGTTCTTAGATGTTATACTAAGAGAATTGGATCTTGGATATGCATGTGTTTACTCTGTATTGTGGAGGAACTTGGTGTAGGCTGAACACCTTTTCCATGATGCTCATCTATCATATCCCTTTGAGTGATTCTGGTGGATGCGGTGTTTGTTCATCTAGCTTAAGTTATAATGTCATAGAGGTGATGCGCAACTATCAGTTTATACCTTGTTCTTCAGATATTTTACGCAATCTGAGAAAGGAAATGAATTTTCTTTACTGGGATAAATGAAGGCTGTTGGCGAGGAGGTTATGAGTTTCTTTGCATTCATCAGCTCAAGTGATATTTGCTTGTACTCTTGTTATAAATGGATTAATAGAAATCTGTGTTCTTTCTGCTTAAGAAAAGGCAATTGGCACATGGCAATCATACTTTGTGATTCTTGGAGGTGTCAAGTTGTCAACATAGAAAAGGATGTCTAAGTTATACTTTGTGTTCTAGTAATGATTATATTCAAAATGCGAGTTGGCTGTTTTTGTTTGCTATAGATATATGGCCTGGAGATGGAAGAAAAATGATGCGGCATGCTACGTTATTAATGCTCATGCTATGGTTAATCTTTATGTTAAATGAAAACAAAAATAAAAGGCAATGAAAATGAAGAACCAGAAAGCTTAAATGTCAATGTTTCTAAGATGTTCTAGAGTCATGGCATCTATATTACAGCAGTATGTGATGCTGATAACTTGTTTTCATTGTTGATCTTCCACTTTTTTGCTGCTTGCTAGTTCTCTAACTCTACTTCTGTCTTAGTTCATATAAGTATCACCTTTCTTTGTTTTCATGGTTCAATTCAACTTCTTTCACTGCAAAAAATCAGATTGAAGGCAAATTCCTCGGTTTTTGCAGCCAGGGTCGTCATCGGGCCATTCATGTCAGATTAATTTTTTGATTGGGAAGGGCATATGTATAATGTAAAATATTTAGTGAATTTTGGGGAAACTAGTGACCGCTAATGCTTTATTGGCTGAATGTAACACTTTAAACTGTATCGATATTAACATTTTGTTTCCTCCCAAAAGAAAAAAATTGCTATGATCCCATTCTGGATGCATTTCTGACGTTCAGAAACATAAATAAACTTGGTGTAACCTCTACCATGATATGAACCATAACTGAAAATAAGGATTGACCTAGTGAATGTGCTTGTCTAAAGCAATATTGGTGCATGAGATAAGCTGTAAATTTATAGAAGTTAATGCATAATGACTTCTGTGGCTTTGATATATTTTAGCATTTCCACCTTATTTAATTTTTCTGCTATAGGCACTTGAAGCTCCGCGGGAACCTCGTCGCCCTAAAACACATTGGGATCATGTTTTGGAGGAGATGGTTTGGTTATCTAAGGTGTGCTAGTAGACCATTGTTTCATCTTATTTATCTATTTTTATTTATTTAATATTTTCTAGCTATTGTGATTTATTGTCACCGAATTATTCTTTTGAAGTTATTTTATTGGCCATATATAATCTTGTAAATTATGGTGCTGTATATGTGGTTTTGATTAATTTGTTAAGCTGTGGTTGATAGGACTTCGAGTCAGAAAGAAAATGGAAATTGGCTCAGGCAAAGAAGGTCTCTATTAGAGCTAGCAAGAGCATATTATTAGATCAAGCCACGAGGGGAGAAAAGAAAGTGAAGGTTTGTTTTCCTTTTGAGAGTTTAGATTTTTCTTCTATTCATATGGAAAAACACATCGTAGTGGATATTGTGTCAAGTAAAGAGATTTTTGATGCTGACTTTTGTAACAATCTAGGCAGTTGGTGAATATTATCATGATCTCTTGTTCCTTGCTGCATTGCCATAATATGACATTTGTGGAGGAAAAATATGTTGAATTCGTAAATGGTGAGGAACTATACTAAGTTAACATGATTATACTCTTAGTTTGCAAGAAGTTTCTAATTTTCAAAGGTTGAGAGGGTATTTTTCAAAAGGGGAAGAATCTTTTTTTTTTTTTTGAAACTGGAAACTATTTATTAATAATAAATAACTAGTACAAAATGCCGGATGAGGTATCTGGACTAATTACATGGTAATGGATTGAAGAATTGTTCCCCCTTTACATATCCATTCCCCAAAAGTGTATCCCTTCCCGAGTTTAGTACAAGATATCCATCTTGCAAACAAAACATTAGATCTTTCTCATATCAAACGCTCCGAGTTTGACTTTCTCAAAAATAATCTTATGTTCCCTTCTTCCCAAATTGCATACTAAACCCGCTAGCAAAATGACCTTCCAGTGTTGACTAAGCTGCCTTGTTCTTTCATTGTCTGGAATCTGAAACCACGTCTCTTCCTGTGGAGGAACTATGTATTGACACTGCTGATGAGTCCATAGCCGCCAAATCTCCTCTATCACCCTGCATGATCCCAATATGTGCTTCATACTGTCTGCATTGTTCCTGGACATCATACGTATAGATGGGTTAAGAACATAATTGGGAAATCTCTTTTGAATATTTTCATTGTTTTCAGCTTGTTTAAGCTTATTTATCTCCTTTACCTTTCTTTTTCTTTTTTTTCTTTTGTCTCCGTTTAATGAGTTATTTTGACGTAGTTACTCCTCCTTGTTCTTTGTTATTGCGTGTTCTAGATGTCTTCCTTTCCTTTGGAAGATTTTTTTTATCATATTTTTTGTTTTCATTTCTGATCTAGGAAGAAGAGCAACGGTTAAGAAAAATTGCGCTCAATATATCTAAAGATGTAAAGAAATTTTGGATGAAAATAGAGAAGTTGGTAAGTCTTGTTTGCCCTACTTCTGAATTACAATTGGTATTGTCTTTTAATTATGTATTGTTTTCAAGTCATATATTCTTGTGCAAATTATGATTTCAGGTGCTTTACAAGCATCAACTGGAGTTTGAGGAAAAAAAGAAAAAGGCACTGGATAAGCAGCTTGATTTTCTTTTAGGACAGACTGAAAGGTAAAAGTGTCATCCCTAATTCCAGACTATTTTAAGGTCAATAGAAAGGAAGATAATCTCTCAATAAACTTATGCTGATTCAATATGGAAATATTACTGGAGATGACTTATATTTATTTGTTTCAGGTACTCAACAATGCTTGCAGAAAATCTTGTTGACATGCCATATCGTCATAAACTGCCATGTCCAAATTCTGCAATGGAAGAACAGAGGGTTCAAGATACAGAAGACAATGAGACTGACATTAGTAGGGGAAGCCCACAACATTCTGGTGGTGAGCAGTGTCTTAGAGTTCTGTTTCCCCTTGGTTTTATTTATTTTTCATGAGGAGCTGATGTGTTTTGTAAAATGATCTATCAGATGATATGGATGTCGACGGTGATTATGAAATGCGTTCAAGAGATGAATTGGTAAGATCTACTATTCCTTGTTTCCTGCATATTTTTTGTTTACAGTTGCCCTTCCAAGTTGACAGCCTAAATACATTCCACATGCTTAGTTTAACAAATGTAGTCCATGCGATTAAAAAAAGAAGCAGGGTGCTATCAGAAGACCTAGATTTACCATCTAGTTGTACATGGTTTTGTTTTATTTTGTTTTTGTTTTTATTTTTTTTCTCTATTACATGGTTTTTGGAGCATCTATGATATTGATGCTACTAAATATTAAGATGAAGGTCTAGATAGTGTAATCAAGGCATTCACCTTAGTGCCCCTCAGGCTTGCAGTGGCATGGGTCGCAGTTGTACCTCAATACTTGACAGACAGCAGCACTAATCAAGCACGAGTCTTAGTGTGTTCCACTTTCATACTCATGCACATACAACACACAATTGAGAAGATGAGCATTAACCGAAATTTGTGTTTACTTTTACAAGTAACAATATAAAGTTGCAGTTGTCACTTGGATCTTCTTTACTTTTGTATTTTTGCTTCTATTCAATTTTAAGCATCTAAAGTAATAAACACAATAGTATTAACAATTATGAAATTGAAATGCTAGTGCTACTATGAACATTATGATGAATGATGAGAAAAGTTTAAAACTTATATCAATTTTTTTTAATCTTTTCAAAATTCTTTTTTGTAAATTAATGCATCATCAATTCTTTTTAAAGAATTTTGTGCCTCACTTTACTTACATATGTGCCTACCTTGTGCCTAAGGGGCAAGACACTTCATTGCCTAAAGGCACCTTGAGCCTTTAATTACCAAGCAGAGAAGATTCTTCTCCTGTTACATGTACTCAATCTATTATCAAATTTGTGTGTTCCTTGAAGAATTTTGAATTGTTGAAAACTTTAATGCTTGCAGAACCTCTGTACCCCATTATGCGATAAATGTTTTCACATTTTATATTCTATTCTTCTGTTGCAGGAAGATGATGAGCATACCATGGATGAGGATGAGGCTCTTATCACAAAGGAAGAAAGGCAGGAGGAATTGGAGGCTTTGCAAAGCGAAATGAGTCTACCACTTGAGGATATTCTCAAGCGTTATCATATGGCTACAGGTTTATTATGAAGTCCTCAGAAGGGTCTTTTGTTTTTGTTTTTTTGTTTTTTTGTATTTTATGAATCAACTATCTTTCTTTTAGCTTTATTATATTCTTAATGTGATCAGTGTAACTCAGTTAGCAGGGAAGCAAGTCCATCAAAATCTGCAGAGTTAGCTGAACCAATGAAGGATGGGGAATGTTGGATTGAGGGTAAGGAGTAGGTTGGGCCATCCATTGCTAGCTTGTTCCTTTTGATTCTTCCAATTAAAGATTAGTGTTATTACTGTAAACCTAGTAAGAATTCACTTCACTTTTTGAGAACTAATGAATGAAACTTTTGCTGTTACAGAAAAGCATCCTTGTGCTGGAGATGGAATTGATGGAGGCAATTTAGATGTCAATAGTCATTGTGTTGTAAGTTTTTGTCCTTTTATGGTCATTGGGAAGTTCAAAATATTTTTAGGATCACTTTACTATATTCTTTTTTCAACACAGGCAGAAAGTAATGGTGATGTTTGCATTTTGGACCAACACTTCTCGGAGGTAGAGAATAGCCAAGCTGAATCTTTGTTGAGAAGCTCTAAAAAACCAGACAAGCAACTATCTCTATCAGATTCTAGTGATGAACAGGTGACTAAACACGTGTGTAGGTGCATGTTTAATTTTGTTTGGACATGAGGAAAAAAAATCCAGGAAACTTATAAGAAGACTCCTCTGTTTTTATGTTGGTATTAGAATGACAAACATATGCAGACCATAATCGAAAGCTTTTGAGAGTTTTAATCACGTTGTTGCCTTAGTGAGGCAAAACATAATCCTCTAATATTTATTTATTTTTTTATTGTTTAAAACATAAAACTAAGAGATATTCACAAAAATCTCAAAAATTAGCTATATATCAATAATAAATGAAGAGAGGCCTACAATATGAAGTTGTCATTAACATCATGAATAACCAAATGATTGCATAATATATTCCACTTTTCCAAATTTATGATTTTAGTTAGAAGTGTAAGTGATTATAAATTTATTTCAATTTATTTTTCGAGAATAGCTGAATAATTAATTAAAAGTACGCAAATACGTTATTAATAGCTTAGATCTTTGGAATTTTGCAGTTTGCACCATTTTTAGCAACATTTTTTAATGAGTTAATTCAAGTTGCAGTTAGCGTAATTTGTCATAATTTTTAAAAATATGTAGATCCTGAGATCAAAATTTTGGTTGTCTTTTATAAACTTCAACATAAACTTCAGTATCAATTCCTCCAAATAGAGGAGAATTTTCCTGAAAGATTGAGAGAACAACTCAATAGTTTAAAAGTATTAATCTTTAATCCTCAAGGAGTACATCCCTTTGCACTGAGGTCTAAGGCTCATGGTGTGACCTTGAGGCTCAAATCTTATAGCACCTCATGGCGTAAGCCTTGATGTCCATGCCCTCAAAACTATGAGGGCATTGACATTAGAGCAGAGCTTAAGCCTCAAGATGACTTTGTTGCACCTTGCTTCGAGGTTGTTATGTGGTGTCTATCTCAATGATAACCTTACACAATTTTTAGAACTGTGATGCTGAGGTTTATTTAAAATGGCTCTTTAGTAAGCCATTTATAAACTGCTTTTTTTTTTTTGGTCAACTTTCACCAGTAACATGAATCCGCGATAAAGTTCTACAGAATTGTAAATTGGTGGAGAACCAATTCCATCCCCTTGGAGATGATGACTTGTATTTTTGGCCAGGATATTTGGGAAAAGAATGATGGAGAAATTTGGTGGTGTTGTTGTGGTGATCCTGTGGTTGAAGTATAATGGTCAACATTTTTCCTTGTATATTGAGCAACAAGTGCTATGAATGCATTTGCTTCAATTTCATCCAAATAACTCTTGCTTTGTCTAGTCATGGAATTACCAGTTACTTATGCTTGACAGTTGCTCAGCAAGAGGGACCTGGAAACCACCTGGAGGTTTCAGCCTTAGTTTTTATGAGTTGGTCTCTCTGCACAGAGGCATATGCCACAGGATTTATGCCTTGAGGCTATGTGAGGCTTATGCATCACTGTTCTTGAATACGAGTCTTAATTCAAGTCCTTTTTCCCAGTACTTTCCCAAAGCTCTTTGGCTGACATTAGGAAAAAAGAATGGACGTTAAAAAGCTAGTTCCTTCTTCTTCTTCTTCTTCTTCTTCTTCTATTAATTTATCTTTATTATTTTCTTTCGTTAATTATGTGGGATAGTTACATATTGTTAAACTCATTGCCTAAACTTTCTTTTTTTTTTTTTTTTTTTGAGTTAATTGTATACGACAAGTATAGTAATTGATTCATTAGTTTAGGTTTTTCATAAGTAGCTTATTTAATTATTATTATTATTATTTTAACAGGAGGATAGGGACTATGTAGTTGCAGCTGGGGAAGACAAGGTATATATAAGTTTTTCAGGTTTTTTCATTATTCTTCTTCCATTAGTTCAGTGAGTAGTTGCTAACTTATTTTGTTCAGTCATGAAAATTAGGTGTACTCTATTTAATTGGAGATTCATAATTATTTATGGTATAGATGGCAGTATCTTATCCTGGTATATATAAGAGTAACAAATGTGAGGGAAAGGAGTATGCATTATGTTTCTATATCTTTTCTATAATGGGACCCAGCTTTTTCATGCATAGGCTTCTCTCAGTCTCAGTTAATGGTATACACGCCTCTGATAGTGATCTCTCTCTCTCTCTTTTTTTTTTCCCTTTTTTTTCTAGACCGTGGTATCCTTCCCTTACGTTCCATCTAATCCATTATTAACAATGAAAACATGTTTATAGTAGGTAACTGGCCATTGAGATTTACAACTGACAACCTATAGCAATCTTGTGCATAGCCTAAAAATACGCTGCAAGCTAGATTATTAATGACTTTTTCTCCCTCTTCTTTTAATCCGTTATTAACTATGAAGGATGATGAAGCAACCTTGTTAGAAGAGGAGGAACTGGCAAGAACTGAAGGAGTTGACCCATTACATGAGGTAGAGGATTTTTTTTTATAAGTTGTGTTATTTTTATTTCTGCCCTTGAATCTTGATGTCTGGTGGTTTTTTTTCTTGATTTTTAAATTGTAATGTGGACCTGACCAAATTGTAGCTAACTTTTGTTTCCTTGTTCATTCACCTTGATTCATCTATTCTTATTCAATCCTGCTGACTGAAGCTGTTTATACTTCTATACAGATTGAACTACTGCAAAAAGAGAGTGAAATGTCAGTTGAGGAATTGCTTGCAAGATATAAAAAGGTTGGTCATTACTGGGAAGCACGTTTTTCTCTGCAGAATATGCATCTCTTCATGTTTTTCTCTCATTTACTTTGTCTATCAGGGGTTTAGCTCTGATGAAGATGCTGAGAACGAACAGAGCATAAACTCTGATGAGGATGCTGAGGATGAACATGGCAATACATCCACTAGTTCTGAAGATCTTTTGCATTCTCCTGTACATCTAGATACTGAACTGCAACTGGAAGAGACTGCTACAAGTGCATTTGAGCAGAATGAGTGTGGCGAACCCGAGCAAGCTTCAACCCATGTTGCAGAAGAGCAGGAAGTGGAACATGACGAAGAAGAAAAGGAAAGCGAGAGTAGAATTGCTGATGCTGCTGCTGCGGCAAGATCTGCACAACCAACAGGCAATACCTTCTCAACTACCAAAGTTCGTACAAAGTTTCCCTTTCTTCTCAAGCACCCCCTTCGGGAGTATCAACATATTGGGTTGGATTGGCTTGTCACCATGTATGAGAAGAGACTTAATGGGATTCTAGCAGATGAAATGGGTCTTGGGAAGACAATCATGACAATTTCTCTCCTTGCACATCTAGCCTGTGAAAAGGGAATTTGGGGTCCTCATCTTATAGTTGTTCCGACCAGCGTGATGCTCAACTGGGAGACTGAGTTTCTCAAATGGTGTCCTGCTTTTAAGATTCTTACCTACTTTGGAAGTGCAAAAGAACGGAAATTTAAGAGGCAAGGTTGGATGAAGCCGAATTCCTTTCATGTATGCATCACAACTTATAGACTTGTTATACAGGACTCAAAGGCTTTCAAGCGAAAAAAATGGAAGTACTTAATTCTAGATGAAGCTCATCTGATAAAAAACTGGAAGTCTCAAAGATGGCAAACACTCTTGAATTTCAATTCGAAACGGCGTATCTTACTGACTGGGACTCCACTTCAAAATGACCTCATGGAACTTTGGTCTTTAATGCATTTCTTGATGCCTCACATTTTTCAATCACATCAAGAGTTCAAAGATTGGTTTAGTAATCCAATTTCTGGAATGGTAGAAGGACAAGAAAAGATCAACAAAGAAGTTGTTGATCGATTGCATAATGTGCTTCGTCCATTCATACTTCGGCGTTTAAAAAGGGACGTCGAGAAGCAACTTCCAAGGAAACACGAGCATGTCATACTATGTAGACTCTCAAGGAGGCAACGGAACTTATATGAAGATTTTATTGCCAGCTCTGAGACACAAGCAACATTGGCAAGTGCTAATTTCTTTGGGATGATTAGTGTTATAATGCAACTTCGCAAGGTGTGCAATCATCCTGACCTATTTGAGGGTCGTCCAATCATAAGTTCATTTGACATGGATGGCATTGATTTGCAATTAAGTTCTTCCATTTGTACCATGCTTGTTCCTGGGTCATTATCTACAGCTGATCTCATGGGTTTGGGTTTATTATTTACACATCTTGATTTTACCATGACCTCTTGGGAAGTTGATGAAATCAAAGCTATTATTACACCTGCAAGCTTAATTGAGGAGCGTGTGAGATTAGGGTATGTACAATCAGTTTCACCTCAGCAAAATCTTGTCGATCGTAGGAAAAGAGCTTCTGGAACTGATATTTTTGAAGAGATTCAGAAGGCTCTTTGGGAAGAAAGATTAAAAGAGGCAAAGAATAGAGCAGCAGCAATGGGATGGTGGAATTCATTGCACTGCCGGAAAAAGCCCATGTATGGGACAGACCTGAGAGCACTTGTTACAGTGAAGCATCCTGTTTTTGATATCCATCATCAGAAGAGTAGCCCTTCATGCTACTTGAATTTCTCCTCGAAGTTGGCTGATATTATCTTGTCACCACTGGAACGCTTTGAGATGGTTTCTGAGCTGGTGGAAGGTTTCATGTTTGCAATTCCAGCAGCACGGGCTCCAACACCTAGTTTTTGGTGCAGTAAAACTGGAGCTCCAGTGTTTATTCACCCAGATTATAAGAAAAAATGTATGGAAAATCTGGCACCCCTTTTGTCACCTATACGGCCGGCCATTGTCCGGCGACAAGTATACTTCCCAGATAGGCGACTTATACAGTTTGATTGTGGTAAGCTTCAGAAACTCGCCGTCTTACTTAGGCGGTTAAGATCAGATGGTCACCGAGCTTTAATATTCACCCAAATGACAAAAATGCTTGACATCTTGGAAGCTTTCATTAACTTGTATGGGTATACTTACATGCGTTTGGATGGATCAACTCAACCAGAAGAGAGGCAAACATTGATGCAACGGTTTAACACAAACCCTAAAATCTTTCTTTTCATTTTATCTACTCGTAGTGGTGGTGTGGGGATTAATCTAGTTGGGGCAGATACTGTTATCTTCTATGATAGTGATTGGAATCCTGCCATGGATCAGCAAGCTCAAGATAGATGCCATAGGATAGGTCAGACACGTGAGGTACATATTTATCGTTTAATCAGTGAATGTACCATTGAAGAGAACATCCTAAAGAAAGCAAACCAGAAGCGTGCTCTAGATGATTTAGTCATACAGAGTGGAGGCTACAACACTGAGTTTTTCAAAAAACTTGATCCAATGGAATTATTTTCTGGCTATAGGGAAGTTTCAATCAAGAATGCCGAGAAGGATAAGAGCTCTAATAATGAATTGGAGGTTTTCCTTTCAAATGCAGATGTAGAAGCTGCTTTGAAGCATGCAGAAGATGAGGCGGATTACATGGCTTTGAAGAAAGTTGAACAGGAAGAGGCTGTGGACAACCAGGAGTTTGCTGATGAAGCCATAGGAAGATTGGAGGATGATGATTTCTTAAATGAGGATGATATGAAACTAGATGAGAAAGTCTCTAATAATCATGGGTGGATTACAGTTTCTGAGAAAAATGTTGGAGGAGCCTCATTAAATCCAGTGGATCACAATGAAGAAACAGTTCTAAATTTGGGTGGTGGAGAGGAAGATGTAGACATGTTAGCTGATGTGAAGCAAATGGCGGCGGCTGCTGCTGCTGCAGGAGAAGATAGCTCATCATTTGAGAACCAGCTTCGGCCAATTGATAGGTATGCAATGCAGTTTCTCGAGCTTTGGGATCCAATAATTGATAAATCAGCAATGGATTCTCAAGTTGGCTTTGAGGAGACAGAATGGGAGCTAGATCGGATTGAGAAATTTAAGGAGGACATGGAAGCTGAGATTGATGATGACGAAGAGCCTTTGTTGTATGAAAGTAAGTACCCTCAGATTGTAGACCTCAATTCCTGTTTGTTTGTTGGTTTTAAAATTTTCTTGTAAATATTTTCTAAGGTGCAGGATTGCAAGGCTGTTGCAGACTTGGTGCTGAAGCCTTGGAGCAGTTTACAAACCATTTGAGGCTTTTGCTCCAAGTCTTGGCATATGAATCTGTTAAATGTTCATACGTACGCCTTGTATCACTGACACTAGAATTTTTTGCACTTCACAATAATTTGCTATAACATTCTGAAGTATAAAGAGGATATTTTGAAACTATTCATCCATTTCTATCTCTTCTGTTTTTACACATGCTTGCAATGATTGTTTTTGACACCGTTCAATTTGGAAAATAACGAGACAGTATCTACTTTATATGGTTTCAATTTTAGAAGTCTCTCTTTCATGATTCTATATAAGAAACAAACTGATATAGAATGTGGGATACAAATTGAACAAGTTAGGAGCAAAAGAGTTAGAAAAGGCAAGTATACAAGTACTACCTTTTACAATTTCTATAGGTTACTGGAAAACATTGACAAATATAGCCATAAAATATAGTTGAACTCAAGTCCAGTTTCTACGAATTTGAATCTAATCATGTATCTGTTTTTCTATTGGAATGTAAAAATAAAGGCACTATTGTTTTTCAATTGCTGTGGTGTAGGAGGACGGCCATTTGTCCTGTTATATTTATTTAGAGCATGCTTTTTCAAAGAGCTTGGTGAAAATCATTTGGTTTAAATTATCATATTCTTGGTTTAGTGTCTCATAACTCTTGCTAATTAGGTAATTTGGACTGATATGCATTCTTCTATTGATGTCAGGGTGGGATGCTGATTTTGCAACCGAGGCATACAGGCAACAAGTAGAGGCCCTGGCTCAGCGCCAGGTTTGTGATTTTCTTTCTATCATTTGTGTTCATGAAAATTTAGTTGTTGGACGGTTGATTGTTAGTTATTATTGCTAATGCTTTGCAGTTGATGGAAGAATTGGAAATCAAAGCGAAAGAGGCAGAAGATGCAGAACGTGAGAATTGTGAAGCTGCAAGGTAAGAATACGAGGAAACTTATGGAAATGCCTGTTTTTCTTTCACTCCAAAAATTCTGACAGGTATCTCTTTATCAAGGTGTGTTGTCTATATTTGAGGCAATGTTGTCAAGATCTAAAGGCAATGCCATGTCGATTGTCCCTATTGAGGCAATCAGATGCCTCGCAAGGCCCAAGCCTTGAAATTATTATTTATTTATAGCCCTCTTGCTAAACAATTATTTAGTTTACACATACGAGCCTTTTATATAAAATTTCATACAAATTCTATAATGTCAGAGTTGAAATGTGTGTAACAAAAGATTAAATATATTTTTTACACCCTTCAAATTTATATGCACATGGTGTAAGTATATATTGAAGAGCTCCATTGTCTTCCTTTAGTATTGCCTAGGCTATTTAGTTGCAAATGACCTATGCAATGGACTTGAAAAAATTGTTTGAAGGATCTTTCCTGGACAACTTCATACAGTTTTTGTTTTCACTGGAAGCTACTAGATATTGGCAGGTAATTGAGTTTTTGATTGCATTAAGTCTATCACAACTTGATTAGTTCAAAATGTGAAAGAATTATATGATGTAAACAATATTATGTTATTGTGGTAATGTATGTACTGTACAAGTTCTAAAGCCAGGGCCAAAGACTGCTTCATAAAATATCACTAGCTTTAATTGCCTTGAGGTCATTTTGATTCCTTGGTGTAGGGCATCTGAATTAGGTTACAATCTTTGGTGCTTGTGCTTAATATTTTTTTGAAACAGACTGCAATATCAAGCGCAAGCACCAAAGATTGTGACCGAATTCAGATGCATTACACCAAGGAATCGAGATGACCTCAAGGCAATTAAAGCTAGTGATATTTTATGAAGCAGTCTTTGGCCCTGGCTTTAGAACTTGTACAGTACACACATCGCCGCAATAAGATTTTATTGTTTACATCATATAATTCTTTCACATTTCGAACCAATCAAGTTGTGATAGACTTAATGCAATCAAAAACCCAATTACCTGCCAATATATAGTAGCTTCCAGTGAAAACAAAAACTGTATGAAGTTGTCCAGGTAAGATCCTTCAACCAATTTTTTCAAGTCCATCACATAGGTCATTTGCAACTAAATAGCCTAGGCAATGCTAAAGGAAGACAATGGGGCTCTTCAATGTATACTTACACTGTGCATATAAATTTGAACGGTGTAAAAAATATATTTAATCTTTTGTTACACACGTTTCAACTCTGACATCATAGAATTTGTATGAAATTTTTTATAAAAGGCTCATATGTGTAAACTAAACAATTGTTTAGCTAGATGGCTATAAATAAATAATAATTTCAAGGCCTGGGTCTTGCCGCGGCATCTGATTGCCTCAATAGGACCAATCAACATGGGCCTTGCAGTGGACCTTTTGCTTTATCAGGCATTTCGAACACCTTAACAAGAGAATTAGTTTCTTCTGATCATCTACTCACTTATGATTATGATAATCCATCTTTAGAACTAATTCCTTGCCATTCTAATTTGTTGGCCCTTGTTCAAGATAAATTTACACAATTTTGCAGTTATGATAGTGATAGAGGCAGACCTAAAGTAACATAGACAACTAGACGAATAACTGAGAAAGATATAACGATTTATAATTTGAAGATCGAATGAAGGTTTCTGTTTCAATCTTTTTACTCAATTGATGTTCTAGCCTTTGCTTCCCCCATGTATTTTACATTCTTTCTCAAGAAGTTGTTTAAGATATTATGAATGAAAGTTATTTAAGAAGTTGTTTTTTGATTGATACGTATTTTATAATGGTTTTCCTGCATAAAAGTAAGTAAAGTTGTTTTCTTATCATTATGAACAGGATGGATGGGTCAGAGTCTAAACAAAAATCCAAAAAGAAAGCAAAGAAAACGAAGTTTAAGTCTCTGAAGAAAGAAGCTTTAACATCTGAAACGGAGAATGTGCATGATGAACCACCTAGAGATTCCATATCTGTTGATGATGAGTCTGCCTTATCAGACATGATGTTGTCACACTCACCTGTTTTGAAAAAACGTAAGAAGACTCAAGCGACAGACATGGAAGAAGAGAAAATCACAAAGAAAAGCTCCAAAAAATTCAAGAAGTCTCTTCCTGAAAGTGGTCATGGAGCTGTGGACTGTAACATCTTGGGTAAGCATCTTGGTGAACCTAAAGGATCAAGAGGTGAGAATCCTGTTGTTAATCTTGATCACAAGCCAGCTGGCAGGAGCAAAGTGGGTGGGAAGATCTCCATTACTGCAATGCCTGTCAAGCGCATTTTAGTAATTAGACCAGAAAAGTTGAAGAAGAAAGGAAATCTCTGGTCTAGGGGCTCCAATGCATCTCCAGATTCATGGTCATCACAGGAAGATGCAGTACTTTGTGCCCTTGTACATGAGTATGGTACTCATTGGAACCTGGTGAGTGACACACTATATGGGATGACGGGTGGTGGATTTTATAGGGGAAGGTTTCGTCACCCTGTCCACTGTTGTGAGAGATTCAGGGAACTTTATCAGAAGTATGTTCTGTCCTCTACAGAAAACCCTAATAATGAGAAAGTTGGTGCTGCTGTTTCTGGAAAGGCCATATTCAAAGTGACGGAGGTAATGCTTATTTGGTCAATTATCATGCTCAAAAGGAAATAATGCATGTTTGTAGTTGATGATGATTCGGTGAAGCATTGGAACATGATGTCTGCTGAGACAAAATAGTGGATATGTGTATGCTTTTATTTCCCTAGGCCATCCTTGCCTCACAAGTTTCTTACTACTGAATTGCTATATCTAATTCTTTATTTTCTATGTTTGTGTAGTGTACCAGTTTTTTTTTTTATTGTATCATTCATTGCAATATTTATTTCAAGTTTGTTTTGTTTCTCTCATGTTTTCATATTTGACACTGACATTTGTCTTTTCTAATGTAAGCCAATGAACATTATCTGCTTTGTGTTCATTATGGAAGTCAATTTTTTGTGTATCTTAGGACTGTTACAGTAAAAAAGGCAAATATGGCATCATTAACTTCCTATAGAGATCTTAGAAACTTCCTCTGCATGTGATATAAATAGATGTAAACTGGGTGTAGCTATGGTGAATTCTTTTGATATATTACTGAGCTTAAATCTATCTGCTAGTATTTGTTAACGTTATCACTAGCTCACAGTTGGGCATTGCCTTTTTCTGTCAGGAAAATGTTCAAACCCTACTAGATGTGACAAGTGATCAACCAGATAATGAATTACTACTTCAGAAACACTTCACTGCTGTGCTTTCTTCTGTGTGGAGAGCAAGATCTCGCTTAGATCGGTGGCAAATCTTCTCATCTACCCAAAATGGCTTTCATGCCGGAGGAAGATTTTTCATCTCTAACCCTTACCAAAGTTCAAGGAAACCTGTAAGGGAACCACTAAGAAAGATGAATTGTGTGGTTTCTGGGCAGAGTAGTAAATTGATCGCAATTGCCCTCCATGATGCGGATAATAAACAAGAAGATGATTCAGAAATTCCTTGCAGTCAGAGAAATGAAGCTTCACCTGTTGCAGAAACATTGGAGATAACGCTCGAATTGCAAACTAGCAATGAAGATTCTGAATTTCCTTTACCAAGTAACATTAGTCTGACCATACAAGCCTTAAATCAACAATCTTCAGCGGATGAGGCGGCAGAAAGACAGTTTTCTGACACATCACATAATGGTGTTTATAATTATATGAGGTATAGAATCACTCTACTGTTGTCTTTATATTATATCTACTGAGACACTATTATAAGGTTCAACTCTAATACACTGTTATTAGGCTTTCATAGGGGTTTGGTTTTTCCTTCAATTAAGATTAGGGCATATTCTTCCATCTTTAATGATAACATTAGACACCGAAGATCACCAACGGTTAGGTAATAAACAATTAACCTTCACTCTGAGGAAAATGACATGGATTTTCTCAAATACGTGTGGTGATTCAGTTCTTCAAGATTTTAATTTAAAATTGCCTGTATCACTGGGGTGTTTGAGAAGATTGGAAGTAACAGATTCTGTTACTATGTGTTACTTTTATTGGAAGTGGTCCTTATAATCTGCCATTCCTCAGTTCATATGAAAAGAAATGAATAGAACTTTTTGCAATGAGGAGCTAAGCATAGATTTGGTCAGCTTCTGTCACTAATATCTTTCTTCTTGGGGCAAATTGAACCCTTCCACCCAGTATGATATGGATTTCATTGAAGAATGTAATGTTTAATTGGAGAAGTTCAATGTCTCTCGTAGAAAACCAAGATGGTTTAATATTTATTTTACTACGTGCTGCTTTGCATCATAAGTTCTATTTAATTTTTGATAAAAAATGAGACTCATGAAAAAAAAAAAGAAGGTTATAACTCAAATTGAAACTGCTTGATGAGGTCATCCATATTGAAAATTTATTGTTTTACATTGTTCTTAAGACTGCTTCCCTTGTGTATGTTTCTCCCATGGTTTCTAATGTTTGATCATGTCTTATATGCAGAACGGCTTCAAAAACCTGCTCTAATGGAAAAATCCTCAGTGGGGCATTGATGGAATTTACAGATGGTGAAATTGTTAGATCACGATCAACATCAAAGCCACAGTTACTAGGCAAACACAAGGTTCCCATATCTGACTCAATCAAGCCTTCAAAATCTAAGCTTCCTAGAACTTCATCAGAACCAAGTGAAGACCACAACCCAACAGAAAATCTAGCTCTCCCATTGTGTACGACCTTGACTCCTGTTAGTGGTCATCCAACCAGCGTTTTGGATGAAACTGCCATCTCTCACCACAGGATGATACATGAAAACCTTTATTCAGAGATGGAAGCTCTTGAAGACGTTCCTTGTGTTTATGACCCTTCCATCATATCCGACCTCGAAGATTTTAAATTTCTGCAGGAAGATATAGATATTGGTTAAGTCTGGCTCCTTTGCCAAGAAACTGGATGTCATTTTGCAGAAAGTACTGCTTATTTTAGCGCAGTCAATACCCAATTACTTGCTCTGTGCCAAATCTCTTCCTGCAGTACCTAATTTAAACAAATTGGCCTCAATTTTGACTTGACGCAGACCTCTTGCAGTGTAGCAGCTCACACCGAGTTCAAAGGGATTTGCAGAAGGATGTACAGCAAGTGCAAAAGGAAGTGCCAAGAATGTACAGTAATTCCATTTTGAAGTTGTGTAATCTTATTGAGTATTGACCACAGGAAAATCCGGTCTCCGCTTTGCATTATAGTTTTGTAATGCTTTGCAGATTCTTTTCTACCCCTTTGAGAAAAAGAAATGGGGGGAATGAGAGCAGTTAGAATAGAAATGTGATTTTTCATTCTTATTTCAGCA